>DWGO01000447.1:0-12258 GCA_018247635.1 Eurytides dolicaon deicoon
AACCCCCCGCGCCCCCCCCCCCCTGCATATGTGTCTTAGCAAAATTTATTCAAAATAACAAGTAATTTAAAATTAGATTTAGGAGATAGGAAGTATAAAAACATATGTAAATATGCTTAAAATTATCACAGCCAGAGAGCTGTTCAGGCAATGTGCAATGCTCAAAACAGTTCTCAAATTTCTTTTGTAAAGTCTTTATTAAAGCTAAATATTTTAATTTATAACACTATTTCTTTGCAAAGGTGATCTTCATAGCATGTGTAGGGGTGATCTTAAATCCTTGTAGGGCTTCTTTAGCAGCTGCAGACTGCATTTCATTAGCAAACTCGACAAATGCAATATCATGTCTATTGGGCACAAGACGAACCTCCTTAAAACCAGGGAATCTAAAAAAAAATATGTGAGATCTTTAGATTATATCTACTACAATACTCAGCTGTAAAAAAATATATTATCTCATTAGTATTCTTAGTTGTAGGACCCTTTTGCGTAGTTTGTCAGGGGTGGTACCACACATTTCCAGTTGTTATAGGCAGGCAAGTATCATTATCATTATCATCAGACGCAATACTTCCTTATAATGTCACTTTAGCGAATATTAAAAAAATAATACACAAATTGTTTTTTGGTAAAAGTACTTACTGGTTGAAAAGCATAGATAACATCATTTCAGATGTCTCATCAGGTAAATTAGTAAGGAAGAGAATTTGATTAGGTGGTTGCTCTGCATTAACATTATTAAGCATATTGGGTTGGCCAAATCCTGGGATGACACTGCGGCCAGCATCTTTGCTTTTCTTCTTTTTGCCATCTTCTGTACTTCTTGGAGCTTTTGGACGTTTCGGCCTCTCTTGGAATGTTCCTTTAACTTTTGCAATGACATCACTATCTGTTTTTGAATATTGAATCCTCTGAAAATTTAATACAAATTTAGCCTACAAGCATAGATAACAATATTTCAACAACAATTATATAAATGTAAAGGTGTGTTTAATACTGTATAATTTTAAATTTGTTTTTTATTTTCTAGTTAACTTAAGGTTAACATTTTACATAGTGAGCACACAGTTTTATCATTTAAAACAGAACAAAGATTTTATATTTTCATACCATAGGTTTGTCATAGAATGGAAATCCCTGCATACTTCTCAAAGCAACTGTTGCACTTGAAATTTCCTTAAATATAACAAAAGCTTGACCTCTCATCTTAAGTGTTTTCATTGCTACAATGTCTAATATTTGCCCAAATTGCGAGAAAATAGCATAGAGAGATTTTTTAAGCTCCTCCTTTTTTATCTTTTCATTCAAATTATTTATGTATATTGTGTGATTGGGACGAATATCCATTGCTGAAAACATAATATGTCATTTAATATGTATTATTTCCATCAGGAACTGCAAGTTGAAATAGTGAGTTATATATTGATAAATTATAACAATCCCATAATGATATGAACAGGAATTAATTAAATTAAATTGAATGAATTAAAATATGATCAGGCTGAACATTATTCGACTTAAACATTAGTTAATTTATTAGTGATAAAATATTTGCTAAGTTTACTTATTGCATCTACTAACAATTTAAGAAAAATTGAACAATAGTTCGTAATAATGCTCCAGATAAGAAATAAAACTGTTAAAATATATTTATAAATATGCAACATTTCAATTGTTAAAATAGTTTAATCTTAAAACTATATACGTACTCATTGTAAAAAGATAGCAATATTCAAATGTATTGTAAGAATATGTAAATTTTACTCCTTATATTTTATAGTAATTACAATACACAGTATTGCTGTTCAATAATATCGAATGAACGATATTTATAATTAGCGGCACAATTCTAACCAAAAAATTAGAATTAAAGTTTACCACTACACATTGTACACAAGCCAAGGTCATAGAGTAATATAAAATAAACCACGCTTTCCAAATGAACAACCATAGACAGTTTCTATGTAATTCTGTACATAAAATTCATATATAGGACATTATTTTTTTCAATTCTGATCTGGGTGCTTATGATTACGTATTCAAGCAAAGCTCGGATTAGGCGGATATATGTACTTTAAAATTTAATATTCAAATATTGTTATTTATATTAATGTCTTAATTGTGTAAGCCCTCAATAAAAGAATGAATGTCAATGTGTGTTTTTAAAAGTGGTAGGACTCTTGCAGAGTCCGACTGGGGAGATACCGCTGCATTGCCAGATATTCTGCCGCAAAGCAGTACTGTGTAAGCACTACTGTGTTCCGGCTTGAAGGGCGATGATGTCAGTGCAATTACAGGGCAAAGAGATAGGACAATCTAATATCTCTGGGTGACGAGCGCAACACAGAGTTAAACACGCTCTGTGTGGTACTGTGTTTTTATGGGCAGGCGTGACGCTTACCATCAGGCGTACGACCTCCTCGTCTCGTCACTTCATCACGTAAAAAAAATGTGAAAATTAAAACGAAATGCTTATATGCTCTGTGGTCATAATCGTCATTCATCATATGTCATAACTCTAATCATATAAAGACCGCGAAAAGTAAGAGTTATAAAATCTATATATTTTTTTAAAATATATGTATATATTTGTACAATAGTTGCAAAGTAAAAATCTGCATCTTATAAGCTAAATGAACAGTGCATTCCTTGATATATTTTTTTTTACACTTTTTATAGTAATTTAAAACAATGCACGATTTTACATACGATTTCGATTCTGCTAGTCCAGATTTATGGATTGCTAAAGAAGAAGTATGGAAAGAGAAACTGTTGAATCTTTCTAATTGGTACCAGGTATTTTCATTCCATAGCAATCTTATATATTTTATTTTAGCCTTTGCTTGACCTCCATATAACCTTTCAGATTCCTTTATTAAATTCAAATGCTTCTCACAATTTATCAGATGGAAAGTTGGTTCGATTTCGTGGAATGGTCCAAGACATGCACAACCCTGAATTTTATTTTGAAAAATTTGAAGTATACAATACTGTAACTAATGAGGTTAAAGTGAAATCGGGAAAATATTGTGATACTGCACATATTTTGGTATGTTTAATCGTATGATTCAAGTATATTAATCATTGGTCTTTCTATTCTATTCTTATGTAAGAAATGCAATTACAGGAGCATGAAAAAATTAATTACACAGAAAATTTGAAGAGTGCTCAAAGACAAGCTATGGTTGTAGTCTCTTTACCGGGTTTAAGTGATTGGGTGCAACTATTAGAGGATCAGCAAAATCATTTAACACATTTAAATGAACAACCAAACACATCAAAAAGGTTGAATTCTGACACTAGCATGAAACTTAAAAGATCTTATGATGAAGCCGTTGAGGATCCAAATGCTATGGATCTTGTTGATAATACAGTCCCTAATAAAGAATTAAGGACATCAGAAGTCTTAGAAAATGAAACCAATGCAGTGTCTAGGGAGCATTTATTGAATTTTCCATTGCCTGATGTTCACAGTAAATCATGTATTGTTAAAGTAAGAATTTTATATTGTTTTTTATTAAGATATTTATTGATCTTAGATCATAGGTTCCTATATCAAATTTTGTTTTGTTACAATCAATTTATTGTAATATAATTAAATAATTATATATTTCTTGTAGTCAAATAATTTATAAATTCTTATATTTGACACAGATTTATGGTGAAGCTGATAACCTTAAATTAAATGACATGATTGAAGTTGTTGGCTTCCTTTCTGTGGATCCTTCTTTATCTGGTGAATTCCAACCAGAAAATAACTCATTCTTGGAGCCTGAAAGTGAGAATAATGCTGAAACTATTACTCATAATCCACCTCCAAGCTTAGTGCCCAGGCTTCATGCTGTACACGTGAAGAAACTAGATCACTGCAATCCTTTGCTAGGGGATGTTTTTGATCAAGGTAAGAGTAATTTTTACTTATAACTTTGTAATATTTTTTTTACATATATTAAGTTGAGACAGTCTTTTTGTTATAACCAGTAGCAAGAATTACTTGATACCACAATTTAATTAAATCTTTTATGTAAACTGTCAAAAATTATACTATTATACAAGTAAACCTTTTTGATAAATTAATTCTTAATTTCAGCAACTGTATTACAAGCAGCAAATTCAGCAAGGGAACACCTGTTGAAGGCATTGACAGAACTACTTCTCGGTGATCAATTGGCAGCAGAATATTTGATATGCCATCTAATTGCTTGTGTGTAAGTTGTATCTGACTTAAAAATTATACTTTATAAAATTGCCATCTGAGATGGACTAAATTGTCACTTTAAGTTCACTGATGAGTATTCTACTGACTTAATGGCTGTGAAATTACTTAATGTTTCTCTGCAGACATACTACTCATATTTTAATCAACAAATACATTGTTGTTTGCACTGGAAATAAAACTTAGGTTGCTTCATGGTTATTGCATTAAGTTGTTGCATTCATGTAAATGAAATGTCAAACTTAAGACTATGCTAACATGGAAAGTAAATGTTCATTATTAACATACTTCATACAGGTTATATAAACCATGGTCATTACTATAAATAAATTTAGAGTAATAATTGGTAATTATAAATTTTTCTCCCTTGTTTAGATATCTCCGACAAGATACACTTGCTCTGGGGCAGTTCTGTTTGAATCTCTCAAATTTGCCAACAAAAAAGTACCCTGACTATGCAAAGCAACTGTATGATATAATCAAGCAATTTGTCACTAAAAGTTATTATTTACCCCTCACTATTGATAACTTGAACACAATGGCCCTATTACCAAAGTAAGTAACATTTGTTTAATAAAAATACTTTTGTAAATTTACCGAATCATTGATAGGCAACCTTGATGAATATTGATGTTTCTTATTATTACCATTAATTAAGATGATATTTATAATTGCTTGTCCTTCAGAAATAAGCCAACATGTCTACTAAAGTATTACACCCTCATCATCTAATCGGAAAAGGTGTCTTTTGTAGTTTATCTATCAGATAAGTGAGGTAGCTTGACCCACTCTTTAAAGCTTTCTTAAAGTGCATGCCTTCATCATATGCCACAGCAGACCAACAAGCTTCTTACATGATAATGTATATACTATATATACTTACACAATATGTATATTGCTGATAAGCAATAAATCTAATAATTTCCAACAATAATTATACATGAATAATAAAATAAGATACAGTCTATACAAGTTTATGTATTTGTCACTTTAAGAGGTCTTTTGTAATTGGGTACTAAGCAATAGAGTTACCTATGCAACCAAGCATTTTTTTAATTATTTGAGATTTTCTCAAAACTTTTATTCATTATTAAATATGTGTTAGGTATGACTTAAGCATTATTAGGTATGACTTATGCAAATAGTGATTTCATTATTGCCAAAAGTAAGATTTCAAATTTAAGCAAGTGCTCCGACACTTGCTTTTAAACAAAGTCTACAAACAGCTTGTATCTTGCAAAATCTGACTGGGGCTGTACCACTGCATGGCCAGGTATTCTGCGGCCAAGCAGTAATGTGTAAGCTCTTCTGTGTTCTGGTTTGAACGGCAATGATGCCAGTGTAATTACAGGGCCTTTGACAATCTTTTATCTCTGAGTGATGAGTGTATCACAGAACGCACTCTCTGTGTGGTGCTGTGTTGTTATGGGCAGGCATGACACTTACCATCAGGTGCACAACATCACTTTATCTTATAAAAATATTTTTTTTTTGTTGAAATTGTTTCATATGATAGGTGGGTCATACAGAAACAATAGATAAATCATGCAAAATTTGGGATATAGAAGCTAAAATTATATAATATTTAACTTCACAGAAAAGACTATGAGTGCAACAGGTTAACAAGTGGTGTTCTGCAATTGAGTAAGCACACACATCTTGTATTGGATGAAACAAAAATGGAGCAGGGACATTTGGACTCTACTGGAGTGGGCAATATCACTGCTTTAGGCAACATGATCACCACACAAAAAGTAGAATATGACTTCAAATATTATAAGATGGAATTTGATTCTGATATAAAAGTGCTGATCCTGTCCGAAGGAAAATCCTTGCTACCTGTAAGTTTTATAACATAGTGTTATAAAATAGTTATGAAATTATTTATAAAAAAAATCTAGGACTTTCTTTTTGTTTTGCCCTTAACAGGATTGATTGATGCTATAAATTTATTACAATGATAAATTTATTGATGGATTGAAATTGTGAGTAAAACATAGAATATTCTACTCATCAAGTAGATGTGTTTTTTCATTCATATAACAAATGCCAACATATGGCAAATTCTATTATTCATAAATGTCATTACGCGCACGACTTGTTTGTCTTGTCACTTTATGTTAACGTAAAAAATCTGGGTACTCTTCATATATGATGTACTTAACTTTAGAAAATTTTAGGCGGTAAACAATAAGTAATATCGTTTCTCTCTATTCAGGACGTCATGCTTATTAGAAAGATTATTCGTCGCCCTTTTCTTCAAAATAACGGAATTAAGCGTCGTTATTATATAAGACTGATGGTAGTTCTGGCGATTATTTATCAGGAAATAGAAAAACTAATTTTTGATTTAAAATAATTACTGGCGAGGCTGAAGTCTATCACTGATTATAACTTAACGTCTTAGTTGTCCTATGCATATTACGGCCTCTGTGTATCAATGAACTAGACATACTATATGACTAGAGTTAGACAAGACTACACATGTTTTCTTCCTTAAAGGCAGAAGTAAATTATCCCCAATTAAATGTAAAGTAAACATCCCCTAAGGTTATAATAAACATAATAAAATCAAGTTGCATTGTCACAAATATTTATATTGATGTCCATGTTTATATGCAAACAATATAAGAACTATTAGGGAGAAAATGATTAATATTGAATGTACATATATTTATTTCATATATATTGTTTTTATTTCTAGAGTGATTACCATGTTCCTTTAAGACCTGAAGAATCATCTCTGGAAATCTTTGATGCAATTGTTGAAGCGGCTACCTATTATCTCAAGGAAGATGTCATGAACACTGTTAGGAAATATTTAACCAATTTAAAACTGGTTAAATATTCTATAAGTGAAGATTTACAGGTAAGTCTAGTATTCACCCATTAAGATATAATAGGGGTATATAATTTTTATGTTAACATAGTTCATTTATTGTTCTACATTACTTTCAGTACTTGTTCTTATATAAGACTCAACAAACAACAAACCAGTCTCAACTAGAAAAAAGTATACCCTCTATCTAAATTTTGTTTTAACTTCTTAAAATTTAACTATGTACATTTTTAATTATAAAAATAAAAACATTAATGTATTGTTTATAAAAATTATCTTAAATTAAATTTGTTTCAGTTTGTTGAAGATGATTTCATTGAAATGCGAAGCAATTCCGACACAGAGAACCCAGTTACAGCAGATGATCTACACAGACTATTGGTGTTGGCAAGACTAGTTAGTCTTTCCCGAGGTCATGACACATTAAACAAAGAATGCTGGGATATTACAAGGAAGATGGAAGAGGACCGACTTTATAGAATAAAAAACAGAGTTGTCTCTGCCTTTTAAATAATTTTACATACAATGTTTTTTGCCATTACAATTATTTTTTTAAACTCTACTTATATTGATTGATGATTGTGACCACCATATGATACACAATAGTTATAAGACCTCTATTGGTCTTGTCTTTCTTGCACCTCAGCTTCAACAGTTGACAACACATTGGTTTTCACTTATCATCTAGTGAACTATTTCCTCAGATCACAATTTTCTCGAAAATATTTTAATAACATTATTGCAGTATAAGTCGAGAAAAAAATTGTAATCAATAAAGTTAGGGAATATACTATGCTATGGACAAAACATCATTGTTACATTACTCCGCAGCAGTAGCAGTATTTGAGCAGCAGTGAAGCCATGCTACACCTACTATTACATGATAAACCTCAAAAGGTCTGAAAAACCACTGCTGTAGTTAACGAAAAAAAAGTAGTAGAGTTATTTAATTTCCTTAATATGATATGCATACATACGTATTCGCCTCCTTCAAAAAGCGACACAGTTATTCTCGCATCCGCTCCGTAACATTGTCAGATACAGTGCGCTTGGACAACTCTTTTTCTAAGTGGTAGGACTAGCAAAGTCCAGTTGGGGTGATAATAGTACACTTTTTTACGAGGTAAAGAGACGAGTCGTGCGCCTGCCCATAACAACAGCGTGCTTCGCTCTGTGCTGCGCTCGTCACCCAGAGATAGATGATCTATCTCTGCCCTGTAATTTCGCTGGCATCATTGCCCTTCAAATTGGTTGAGATACAATATCATACATCGCTGGATGACGAACGCAGTGCAGAGGCAAACAGGTTTAAACTCTTGTGGTCCAAAATACTGTGTGGAACTATGGACAAGTGATAGCTTATTATCAGGCGCCAAACTTACTGGCCTCTAATCTTTTCATGTGTATCTTTTAAGTCTCGCATGTTTATAGGCTTGGTGGTCAGTAACCAACTACCCTTCCGAGAAAAAAGTATTTAAGTAAAGCAATAACCATTATTCTTAAGACAATGAAATAACGATAGGTGTGACCTATAATAAAGGTTATTATATATTCAACTACCCTTCTGACAAAATAGTATTTAAGTTAAAGAAATAACCATGATTCTCAAGAAAATCAAATTACGATAGGTGTGACCTATTGTAAAGGTCTTGCAAAAGTAACGAATATTAACTAATTTGGGATTATATTGAGATAGAGAGCGCCCAGCAAAAGATAGTAGAAAACAACAATCAAAAATGTTACCTCAAACAATCATTCTACTGCTTTTAAATAAAAAAAAGCACAGGGACCAAAATTTTTAAAATTAATTTAATTTCTATTTTTGCATAGTTCTCTTCTACTCTGTTTTTGTAATGAAGTCCTTATTAAACGTGACGCACCTGTGACTAAAGTAATGTAAAAATTGAGCTTACATTTTTAGAACATACGTACGTGTTTATAGTCAATACGAAGTAATAGCCCCTATGGAAAGGAACTATGCAACTTTAATAGGATTGAAATATCATATAATAATTGTTGCCATATTATTATGAAATTGATATTTTTTACCTTAGTACAGCTTAATACATTATGGCGAAATATCTGTATAAGTTCACAGAAGTATTAAGGAAGATAATTATTTACTTCATTAATTGAATCACAGTCATGCGCGTCATGAAACGTTACACGTTAATGTCAAATTGACAGTGACGTGTAATAAATCACAATCACAGTATGATAATTGTCCGCCTTCGGTATCACCTATACTTATCGATTGGGTATTAAAAGAATTATTATATTTAACTGACAGTAACCATTTTTGTGAGAATTATGGCAAGTAAAAACAAAACTTCCGATGGCTTTAGCAAAGGAAAAAATACGGAGTCTCTGTGGGCGAAAGCATTTACGTCTAACGCTGAATGGCCCGACAAGGTTAGTTTTTATATCACGGGACTTATGATAATTAAAATAACATCTTATAGTTTAATATGAAAAATATATATTGCTACAATAATGTTGAATTAACACATATTCCTTAAAATATAATATTTGAGCCTACAACAAATTTTAAACCTTAATTTTCGTTTCCTTTTAGGAAGAATTTCTTGATGTTATATACTGGATGCGACAGGCTATGGGCATTGCTTTAGGTTTAGGTTGGGGACTTTTACCTTTAAAAGGATTTATTGGATTGTTATTGTAAGTAATTTTCTTTCTTTCTATAATAGAAAAATATGTGCACATATTTATACAAGTAGAATATTATTGATTAATAACTAAAATATTTATAATTATAACTAAACTGCATATGTTTAGGTCCTAGGCACTGGTTTCTTTTTATGGAGTAGGAGGCAAAAGAGCAAGTGACTCACCTGATGGTTAGCGATCACCACCACTCATGGAAATTCCCAACATCAAGGGACTTGCAAATGCACTGCCGGCTTTTAAGGCAGGAATAAGCTCACTTCTTGACTAAGTCATATCATTGCTTAGTATTTGGCCATCTAACCTGTAGGAAATTCTCAAATATTTTCCTTTGAATTATAAACTTGACATTATTGGATATGTTTATATCCTAAATTTTTCTTCAATAGCTGCCTAACAGTAAAAATAATTCACAATTACCATGTTTTATTTATTTGCAGATTTGTGGTTGTAAATGCAGGTGTGATATATTTCTATGTTAGCAATTACCAAAATGTTGATGAGGAAGAGTATGGGGGTATGTGGGAGATCACAAAGGAAGGTTTTATGACATCTTTTGCTGGTTTCTTGGTAATCACAACATATAATTAATTAAAAAATAACTCAATCTAATGTTAAAAATTTATATAAATTGTCTCAATTATAATTAATTTACTAAAAAATATATTGTGAGGAAAAAATTTCCATACAGTGAAAGTTATTTATAGATAAAAAATCTGTCAAACAGTACTCATTTATTTAGGTTAGAATTTACATTTAATTGTGATAGAAACAGTTGATTAAATTACCACTTTCTACTTTTTAGGTGACATGGATAATTATGTACACAGGTCTACATGGCAGTGATAGTTTATGAAAAGAAATTAAGTGAAAAACTAGTGAACAAATCAAGCCAAGAATTCTGCCAACTTCTGAAGTACAAACAAAAGAAAAATAATGAAGGATTGGTTTGTGTGACTTGTCTTCAAAGTATTGAGAGTGTTTAACAATAAAATTATCATAGTTTTTCAAATCAGCCTAGTTTGGTGTGTATACACTATTTATTTTTGTAAGTATATCAACATGGTATGATAGATATATCAATCAAAATTATTTAAAAGTAATTGATCAAGTTTAATTTTATTTCATTTAATTTCTAGAGCTTTTATAGTATTCTAGTTGTTCTAAATACCCCTTAGGTCAAATGTTCGATATATCATGTTATATGTAAATAAGGTATAAAAATAAGACCAATCCCACTTGTTGAAGATTAGACTCAAAGGAAAAATTGAATTATATGTACATCACATTATAATTAATTATAATATACCAATTTAACAAAGACATTGCAATGGTTTTACATGTTCTGTAAGATCATAATGCAATGGTCAAGTTTTGTTTCCGTATGGTCCATATATTTATTGTTGTTTTGTTTATCAAATTTTAACTTATTTATGATAATGGTCATGGGTAATAGTTATACATATAATTACAATAATATTCAAAATCTATCCCTAGTGTTTAAGAATATCCATATATCATTAATTCACCCTTAACTTTTGAGACAAGTCCTAAAGGCAGCTTTGTGATGTGTACAATGATATTTCAGACATGGGTAATATGAGCATGCAATTCTGCTTATTGATGGCAATTAAGAAGGGAGTAAATTTAATTTACATCTTACATTAAATCCCAAAGAACCAATTTTAATAGATTGAAAATTCTTTTCTGTGTACTTTTAGAAAGCTGTACTTTGGTTACAGTTTTTTATAAAGTAAGACGACAGTAATATGACCACAATAATTTTTTTTTAATGTATAACATTTAATTGTCAGTATTGCTATAAATATTACAGTATAATGTAAAGACAGTAGTTTTAAGTAATATTTAGGAAATTGTTTGCTTTAAAAGTAAGGGGTCAGAAAACTGTGCATTTTTGCTTTTTTATACTCATAGTTAAAATTTTATGATAAAAAATAATAATAAACTATGATGTTTAAACTCAGATACACTCCAAACAGGCTATCACTTTCGTAGGGACAATCAATTTAGTTGTTCTGTTTCAAGTTATACTGTTTTATAAGCTTGACTGTTGATACCAGGTTGGTACTTCCCTCAAAGTCAAATATTTGCATCAAAGAAATATTTATGCTAGGGACAGAAGTTGTAAAAATGCTTAGTAGCATCTATCTTGCATCATTATCAGGAAAACAGGTAATAATTGCATATCAACATGCAGTTATTACTTTTTTTTCAATCACAGGGAAAAAAGTATTGATTTAAGAACAATATTTTCATGTTATATATATTGTATTTAAAAAAACAACTCACAGATATTTGCTTTGTTCTGAACAAATAAATGCTTAATTTAATGATTTTTTTATTTTATGTTCAGAATAGTCAGTCATTTTCGATGTTTCATATGACTTTAAGTTTAGTGTATTAAAAAAAACAAAACATGAATATTTTTAAAATTTCACTTTATTTTTAATGCTATCAATCTCAGTCCAATTTATTACATACACATCCTACAAATACC
>DWGO01000448.1:0-12258 GCA_018247635.1 Eurytides dolicaon deicoon
CCAACACGCAATTGGGGCAGCGTGGCGGTCAGTGCCCTTATACCCTCTGTACAGAGGAGGCCTATGCCCAGCAGTGGCATATCAATAAATATACAGGCTGTTACTTTACTTACACCTGGGGACCACTGCATAGCCAATTCTACTGCCAAGCATGTGTAAGAACTTGTGTTTTGAAGGGCAATATCTGTATATAATGACGTAGTTGCTTTTAGCCTTTGCGCTGTATAAAGCTCCATCGGATCACCGAACCCGTGGAAATGCTAAGTTTCCACGGGTTGGACTTAAAGGGAAATGTTGCCAGCGTAATAACTGTAAGTAGCCAGACCCAGAGATTTAAGCTGTAACATCTTAAATCTCTGGGTGTTGAGCACAACCTTTGCCCAAGCAGGTTACGTGTGGGACTGTTATTATGGGCAAGCGTGACCGGTAAGGGACTTGCTCGTCTCGTAACTTTATCTAAAAAATATGAAGCTACTTGACCGTCCTGTCAACGCAAACCAATCAAATCAACTAACAAAACAAGATGGCAAACAAAATGTCGAGTGAATGAAATGGGTTTCATTCACTTTGCGCTATATTTTTATCATTATTTAAATACAATTTCCCAGAATATAAATGAAATGTCCCCGGAAATCTCGAAATTCGTCAAGCATAATTCCTAAGTTTTCGGGACTGTAATACGACCGGGATCCTGGGATCAATCAAATCTTCTATCTGGCACTCAATACAGAGTTAGAGATTCAATTATTGCAGCTTCAATAGAATCAGTTGTAATAGACTGGATTTACAATGAATGTATTGCTAGTCCAATGTTTTGTTCTATTTGCAAGATTTCTTTAAATATTAAGTGGTAGGACTCTTGCAGAGTCCGACTGGGGCGGTGCCACTACATCGCTAGATATTCTGCCGCCAAGCAGTAGTGTGTGAGCACTGCTGTGTTCCGGTTTTAAGGGCAATGATGCCAGTGAAGTTACATGGCAAAGAGATAGACCATCTAATATCTCTGGCTGACGAACGTAGCATAGAGCTAAGCACACACTGTGTTATGGGCAAGGGTAACGTTTACTATCAGACGCACGACTTGCTCATCTCGGCATTTTATCTCGTAAAAATAAAAAGACTAAACTTTAAATAGCGCAGACCACGAGTCTGTGAAAGTGGTTGTTGTTAATAAAAACAAAGCTGTTATTGTGGAATGCTAATAACGGTTATTCTACAACCCGTTTAATCAACGTCTCGCGGATTGTGATATGCAATAAGTAATGCAAAAGCGCTCGGCGTCGACACTACACGTTAAAAATAGCACAAGCTATCCTTGAAATGTTGCAGCAACGGCCGACGCAAGCAACGATGCCGATCTTAGAATTGCTAACGCCTCTTTAAATATTCTAGGGGACGCAAACTAATACCGCTCAGGGCTGTAAGTTGAAACTAACTTTTGAACTTCGCCATAACATGTACAGAGTTATCCTGGTTATATGAGAGGTCTGAAAGCAAAATTCATAACTTTCGACCGTTATATAGATTAGCAGAACTTATTTTGTGGTGTTGTTATATTTAATCATTATTATCATTAATACAAAGGAGAAAATTAATAATAACCCATTAATAAAGCACGGATTGAAGGTAAGCGAATTGCCGAAGCAAATTGAAAGTTTTATATGGTCAAATCAGAGAGATCACGTTTGATTTATCAAATGGTAGGACCTTTGCAGAATCCGACAGGGGGCGGCACCACTGCATCGCCAAATATTCTGCCGCCAAGCAGTAGTGTGTAAGCACTACTGTGTTCCGGTTTGAAAGGCAATGATGCCAGCGTTATTACAGAGCAAAAGAGATAGACCACCTTATTCCTCTGGGTGACGAGGGCAGCACACAGCCAAGTACGCTCTGTGTGGTATAGTGTTCTTATGGGCAGGCATGACGCTTATGTTCAAGCGCACGACTTGCTCGTCTCGTCACTATATCTCGTAAAAAAGCTAGAGCTATATTTATTTTATAAAACGCTTTGCTAGTAAATCAGTTATAATACCACTTCAACATCGGTTGAAAGCAATCAAATGCAAATCTGAACCGTTAAATTGGCCCACCTTAACAAATAATATGTAGAAGAAGTAATACACAAATGTACTAGATGATGGATTTTCATCAACCGGTGTCATGTGACCAGGGCTGTGCCAAAGTAATTTCCACAGGTCCGTTCTCATTACATCGTTTCACGTAATGGCCCCTGTAAATCGGAACATCGGCAACCCTGGTGCAATAGAATGGTGGACGGTCGGCGACATTTGGCACCGGAGCAATCTTGCAAATGCGTTAGTCTTGTCACAATTAAAAGGGGAACTTCGCAGACCGAATTGTTCCACCCCCTAACGAAGTCGTCGCCCCATCGGACGATTATTAATAATTCATTAGCGATGAGAGTTTTGTTTGCCTCGGTGATAGTCTTTTTTATTAATTATAAAAAGTAAAATATATTTACATTTTAAATTTTAATTCTCCTGTCGACCCTTTATATATTTTACAGCGTTCATAGTCGCAGGACTTACTGAAATGATAAACTTTCTAATATCCTAATTCACTTACGCTTACGATGATGTTAAGACGTTTATCATTTTTTCAACTATTATATATAGTTTTTTATTTGTTGTTTAGCATTCGGACGGATTTTGATTTAAAAGTTCATCGTCGTTGATCGTTTTCAACTAGTCCACTATACATCTGTATCTGTATATAATGACGTTATCGCTTCCAGGCTATGCGCCTATGTAAAGCTACATTGGATCGCCGAACCGAATAAGTTTCCACGAGTTGGATTCCACTATACAGCATGAGCTGTAATGTAAGAGTTGAACTGATTTTTTTTCTTATCCATAATGCGATCATTAGATACTCTTAGTGTGTGATCTTCAGTTAGTCACATACACATCACATTACATCTAGTCCTTATCACTATCAGTCCTTTCTTACATCTCTATCTCAGATCGAAATGCCAAACCAAAGTGTAATTATCATCATCAAAGTGTGATGAAAACTTAAAATACACTATTAAAGTCAGTGCCTATGTTAAGGACAAGTTCCGAGACTTAAGATGGAAATTGGTTCAGAATTGTCTAAATTGTAAAAAGCATTTGCTAATTAGCTAAAACTATCATACAATTTTCTATGTATCGATAGGATTTTAGAAGAAAATATGGACCTACAACTGGCTATTTATACGTGATTAAGCGCTTACTCGTTTCCCGCATTACAAAGGCGTCCGCTCGATACGTCGTCCCCAAAAAGACAGCAAGTCTAGTTTGGGCCTCATAAGTTAATTCTGAACTTACCGTGACATCCCCCGTCAATGAGAGCCGAATGATCATCTAGGGAAAAAAAATCAAATAACGCTTACAAGATGCTCATTACTTATGACAGGCATAAGTGGTTCACAACGCTCTAGGGAGCGTGCCGGAGGTAAAAATAGTTTTTATCGCCCCCGCCGGCTTTCAAGTCTTGTGTCGTGTCACATGTAATTTGTTTGCTCGTCGCTTACGGTGCTTTATCGTCGTCTCCGTCGCCCTTCCTAGTTCTCCGTCATTTAATAATGTCGCTACCGGAAGCTAGCTGGCTCCCAGTGTCTTTAGGACAATATGTAGTATATGAAATAAAGGAGTTCCCCCTTAAATTATTGTAAGCAATGCCTTAAGCCTGTGATTCCTTTAATAAGTTGAATCGATGGATTAATGAAATGAAATGAAATTGGATCTTATTCAATTGGACTTTACAAGCACTTTTGAACCGTCAGTGAAGTTAAAAGCTACCACCGGCTCGGAAAGCCCATTCTGCTGGGAAGAGTCTGAAAGAAACTCAACAGTTGCTCTTTTAAAAGTCAAAAAGTATGTATGCCCGCATATGGGTCAATACATTCTAATTCCCCACATATTTATCAAGAAAGAACTCTTGAACAAAATAATATACTTTGCAAAAAAATTTTTAAATTTTAAATTTTGACCACGTAAGTCTGAGATAGCACAAGCTATCGGGGTAGCGATATAAGTCTGATGCTGGGTAAGTATTTAAAAATATTTACTTTAATACTAATTGAATTAAAATATATGTAACTCTTACGCTACTGGTACAAGTGATGGACTGAGTCGGTGTACATTTGGTATACCAATACAATGTTAATTGTTAGAGAATTATTCGAATCGAAACTATTACTATTGTGTTTTCTACTTGTAACGTGTTATGTTATTATGTCTTATCAGCATTTAAATTTCAACTATTTTTTCTGTTGATAAAATTTTAAGAGTCATTTGAGTTAGGTAATCCATTCAGATATTGAATGAAGATTTGCTGTTGATGTTGGTAACAAGTAAATATTATAATAATAATATAAGGAAAAAAAAGACATGAATAACGATGATCCCTCTAAGGTTTAGAACACGTGCTTAGCCGCTCACTAAAGAATGATAAATTTCAAAACAAAACTGACTGACATGTGACTGAATAAGAAGCGCGTCCGCTCCACTATATTAAATTCCCATTTCTCAATAGCCCACACATCTGCTTGGTCCAAACGTTTCGACATATGTAACCCGCTAACTAAACCAAACGGACGTCCAAGTGAAAAACTCTAAGCGATCCTCACGTTACGTACTTTTTTAAAATTTCCTTTGTGAATTGTGATTTGCTTGTTGATAGAAAAACTTGTCTGTATCTGTATCTGTATATAATGACGTTGTCGCTTTTGGCCTATGCTGCCATGTAAAGCTACATCAGATCGTCGAACCCGTGGAAATGCTAAGTTTTAAATTTTTGTAAAATTATTAGGCTTTCTGAGAAAGTCTTTTTTATGATATAGAGTGGCGAGGCGAGCAAATCGTGCGCCTAATGGTAACCATCACGCCTGCCTATAACAACACTGCACCACACAGAACATGCTTTACTCTGTGCTGCGCTCGTCGCCCAGATGTATAAGATGGTCTATCTCTTTGCCTAGTAATTACGCTGACATCATTGCCCTTCGAACCGAAACACTACTGCTTGGCGTTAGAATTACTGGCAATGTAGTGGTACCGACCCAGTCGGATTTTGCATGAGTCGTACCACTTATAAAAATAAAGAAAGGAAATAGTTAAAGTTATTGACAGAATACGGTCCGGAAGCTTTTAACTTGGCACGGGTCAATTTTAACCGGAGCGTTTTCCCGCGCTTACGCACAGCCATAATTGGCCCGCGGGCGTCCTTTGATCTCGCCGCGCACGAATTAGCGCGCCCGATTCGAACATAGAACTCTTGTATTTCCGCTTCCACGGCGCTTTTTATTATTTTCGTTCGTTTTTGCTTTGCTAATGAAAGCTCATTTTTCCCGGAATCCCGTACCGTAGACGAGACCGTTGTTAGATCGGGCGGGAAAAAGGAGAGAACGGTTTTACACACAGACAACATTTTTTATTATTAGAAAGTAGCAATAGCATTTACTAAAAATAATAAGATATCTTATAAATATTTTGACAACAACCCCTATTAAGCAGCTAACTATGTGAATCCGTTTAAAAAATGCGACGACATTTGTAGGACGCGAAACTTAAACGATTAGGAGTATTAGTCGTCAAGCGCAGGTTAAGTGTAGCAAAAATATTGTATGAAACAGATTAGCTTATTTTATCAATTTTATTACTATAATTCCTTAATTGACAAAAAAAATTCGCCACGTTTATATGAAGAGTATATTCGTCGAGTTTTTTAATATAATACAAATTAACAATCTATAATAGCTGTGAAAAATAAAGTTGATTAACGATCGTCTAAAGATTTGTCCTTGCAATGACAGAATCGCCAAACGTCACCATGTATATAGTTCCCTTATGCCAGTGGGCGGTCATTTTGGCTGACTTGAAAACCACTTTTGGTAAGTACAACTTCTATAATGCCTGCATTTAACAGTTCACTAGTTAAAGAAACTAGTATTCGTGTAAATACAAGAAATTATATGTTTTTTTTAACGCGTAAAATCTATAAATGAAATGCTTTTCAAACATGCAAGTCAACAAGAGTGAACATTTTGGATAATCGATGTGCATTATACAAACGGAACTCGCTTAAAGGTCGTATCGAGTGACAACGACTTTGTTTACATTAAACACGCATTTAACCATTCCATACCCACGCTGTCATTCCACAAAATGTGAATCGCAGGGTGTGTCTATAGTAAAAAACAATTTTCTATTTTCAATCTATTAACAGATATAATATATCGACAAATTGAGAATTTAGAATCACATTTCTGTAAACATTTTTAATTACAATAACAAAAAAAATTAAAAGTGCTAGGACTCTTGCAGAGTCCGACTGGAGCGGTACTACTGCAGTGCCAGATATACTGCCGGCAAGCAGCAGTGTGTAAGCCAGCGTGACGCTTACCGTCAGGCGCACGACTTGCTCGTCTCGTCACTTTATCTCTTTAAAAAAAAGCTCATGACAAGTACTACATAAAATACTATATAAAAGTGTTTCTAGAACAATTTCTAGATTATCTGTCGTGCGATGGCATGACATTGTATTACTTTACTGACACCATTATACAAAAAACGAGAGCATGGAATGCCAAATATAGCAAATTATTTGAAAATGACCTCAATGACTTTAACGGTGTAGAGAGATTACAAATGCTACTTTTGCCTCAGCTATAATATAAGTCTTAAACATAACAGATGGAAAGTCTAGTCGTGACCTATCTGCCGATAACATCTGAATATGTATGTAATGGTTAGTTTTTTGATTTTTATTTTACGAGATAAAGTGACGAGACAAGCATATCGTGCGTCTGATGGTAAGCGTCACGCGTACCTATATAATAATACAGTACCACGCATGGCGTGCTTGTTTTTGTGCTGCGGTCGTCGCCCAGATATGTTAGATAGTCTATCTCTTTGCCCTGTAACTTCACTGGCATCATTGCGCTTCAAACTGAAACACAGTAGTGTTTACACACTACTGCTTGGCGGTAGAATATCTGGCAATGCCATGGTAACGCTCCAGTCGGACTCTGCAAGAGTCCTACGACTTAGTGATAAATTGGAGGAAATGCGAAAACGTAAGTGTACACCGTTGCTCATCAAGTTTTATTAGCAAATTAGATAATCCAGTATCCCTATCATCAGTCTTGTTTACATTATTGTTTAATTTATTGCACTATATACTACTCCTGCGCTTTTTCTTCCACGCACTACTAACTTCGTCGCCAGTGCTATTTCCGGGCGGATACAACTCATGGACCTTCAACAAGAGATCCTATGCTCACTTTACTCCTCTCATCAAGAAGAGAGCTTCTAGTTCTCACTTTACAGGACGGGAACCCTTTTGATATTCCCTTGACGTTGCAAATATCCATGGGCGGCGGTAATCGCTTACCATCAGGTGAATTGCCTGCTCGTGTGCCTCCTTGGTAGGAGATACAAAAATACATATATGTGCCATTTTGAAATACTTATTGCTTATAAGTATTTTAAATTTATCTCCCGTAGGCTACTTGGAAAAGAGGAAAGAGACAATTCTTAAAACATTACTGGTGATGAAACAATTATTTATGGAGTTAATAAATTTATGCTTTTTTCCTTTCTTATTACAAAGAAAGGAAAAAAGCATAAATTTATTAACTCCAGAAAAATATTCATCTTTCGTATTGACGACCGTATAGTACCGTTAAAAACGGTTGTTATGATGATGGCGTACATAAATTTATTCTCACATCAAGAAACGCATTACGACCGTTATTGCGTGTGTAAGTAAGCAAGCAATCGGACTCCGCAAGAGTCCTACCACTTCATTTTAAGTGGTAGAACTCTTGCAAAGTCCGACTGGGGCGATACCACTGCATTGCCAGATATTCTGCCGCCAAGCAGAAGTGTGTTAGCACTACTGTGATCCGGTTTGTAGGGCAATGATGCCAGTGAAATTACAGGGCAAAGAGATAGACCATCTAATATCTCTGGGTGACGAGCGCAGCAAAGAGCCAAGCGCGCTCTGTGTGGTACTGTGTTGTTATGGGCAGGTGTGACGATTACCATTAGGCGCACGATGCTCCTCTCGTCACATTATCTTGTAAAAATAAGCAATAATTTTAAATGAACGCAAATAAGCAGCATAACATAAAAGGATTTGGTGTACTTTTAAAACAAACGTATATATTATACGAACATGAAATTATAAATTTATATTAAGAAATAACAGAGCTTTAACTGCGCATAACTAATACCGTAATAATTTATGACTTTACCCTACTAAAATGCCGCTCGGCGAGGTAAAATGGCCGGCGCTCACCACAAATCTCGGTGTTATCGCAAAAACTCTCTCTCGCATGAAGACATATAAGATTACTGTCGTCCAACGGAGTCAACACTTATCCGGACACACTTTAATTCTGCGACGTAACCGTAAACAACGGTCCAATTGTTATAGAAATTCCTCCCCCCGCCCGACAATCGCACGAGTAACTTCCCAGTCAAACAAATTCCAAAGATATATTGGGCTGGAATCGCCCAATTTGGGTAGAGTGGAAGCGACGAGAGTTCGACATTTCCCGCTAAATTGTATGGTTATTTTAGATAAATCGTCGCCCTTTCCAGAGTTTTCCTATCTACAAAGGGTCATTTGTCTCAAACGGATCCAGTGAAAGTTTCTCTCAAATTGGATTGTTTGCCAAGGATTTATATATATTTCATAAAATATTTATTGTTCTCGCGTAAAGCAAATTCTGATTATTCTAATTAAATTGCAAAGGTGAAGACTAAATTCTTAGGTTGTTACTTATAATATTTAACTAAATTATTCAAGATATTTATACCCAGAATAAATCTTAACAAAATAGTTCTTATCTGTGTAAGCATTATAATATATTTTAAGAAACGCCTTCTGCACTATACAATGATATACATACATACCTGTATCGTATGTACTTCCACAAACATGAAAACACGAATACTCTAGAAACAACAATTTTGTGTACTGAGATGAGCAAGTCGTGCTCCTAATAACACATCGTCACATAGGACCTGCTTCGCTCTGCGCTGCGCTCGTCACCCAGACATTAAAAAGATATTGTCTATGCTGTAATTACGCTGGTGTTATTCCTCTTCAAATCGGAACACAGCAGTACTTACGGACTATTATTTGGCGTTTGAATAACTGCCAATACAGTGGTATCACCCCAGATCTGCAAAATAGTTCTTACCACTTAGAAATATAAAAAAAATATAAGATAAAATAATTTCAAATACAAAAAAAAGTTAAGCTTAAATTTGTGTACTAAGAATTGTTCAGGTTTTAAATGAACGAAACTGGATATGAAGGGCTGTTTGTTTCACATAATGATGCTTCAGTTCAGAATAATTCAGTGTGGATAAAAAGGAATAATACTTTGACCCAGTTCGCTTAATTCACTGTTACGACCCTTCACGGATATGATCCAGTTCGGATTTTCAACAGAATACAATAAAAATGCTGAGGCAGCTTGAGGCACGATATTGTATTCAATTGACATTTAATTAATTATTTCACCATATCGTACTAAGTGTATTTGTTGATCTCTTCTCTTTTCATGCACCGACTGCTACTCACGTGTGTTTTTACGAGATATAGTGACGAGACGACCAAGTCGTGCGCCTGATGATAAGCGTCACGCCTGCTCATAACAACACAGTATCGCACAGAGCGTGTTTGGGGCTGTACTGCGCTCACCCAGAGATATTAGATGGTCTATTTATTTGCCCTGTAATTGCACTGGCATCATAGCCTTTCAAACGGGAACACAGTAGTGCTTACACATTACTGACTCTGCAAGAGTCCTACCACTTCTTAAATGATATATGAATAAAGATTTTAGAGATTAAAGGAAATAGATATCGGTGCGGCAACAGTAATCATGAAGTGTGGCTCTTACTATCAGTAGTAGGATTCGCTCGCCACCACGTTAGTGCTTAAAAATGTGATAAAGCTCTTTTGAAAAATTCACCGGGGAAAATAGAGCATTGTCAGCAGTACTACGGCGAAGTTGCAGTATGAAAAGTAGTAGACGTTACAGTATAAAAAATAATACTGTAACGTCTACTACTTTTATAGTAATAAAGAGATATACCATCTCACTTAGTAACGAGCGCAGTACAGAGCTAAATCTGTGTGGTACTATGTTGTTATGGGCACGCGTGACGCTTACCATTAAAAAAAATAAAGTCTTCATATGTTCTGTTTTGAAAGTGTGATATTCAGCCAGTTCAGTCCATTCAGTTTTGAAAGTTTGATACTCATTCCAGCCTTCTTATATTTCTAAGTGATGTGTGTGTAGCAAAGTCAAACGTTTTTTTAATTATTTTTCTTTCAAAACAGTCATTGCGCCTAATGGTAAGTGTGTAGCTTACCATCAGCTATCAGAATTGCTGCTCCAATAATTTGAATTAACCAAACTCTACGCATAGAATCATACAACAATAACTACACAGACTAAAAAAGAAATATGAAAGTAAAAGAGAAATCAATCGGCGGGCAACATTTTAGTGTGCAATCGGAAACGATCTAAAGAGGACGCTCGTCGGATGCATTGTCTCGTTTATTTCAACTAGTGGAACAACGGGTGCAGGAGGAATTGCTCGGTAATTTAGGAGACGTTGGGAATATGGCGCGGGTGGGCATGGGTGGTATAGCGGCAGATTGAGTCGACGGCATTTCTCGGTTCACCGCGTAAATGCACCTCGCGCCCCGCTCCGCTTTATCGGTGTCGTCTTTATTGTCTGACAGTTGTTTCCTTACTTCTTTATCAAACAAGCGAGTGGGAACGCGCTGCTTTATTTAGTTTGCCGAGGAAATAATGAGGGTCCGCCTAACGAGCTCAACTACAAATGCTAGAAACTGGACTTTGTGAAAAAATCCGTTTGCATTAGTGCTACAAACAAGCTGATGGAATTTTAAAACATCCACACATTTTTTTACGTAATAAGTGACGACATGAGCAAGTAGAGCGCCTGATGGTAAGCGTCACGCCTGCCCACAATAACACAGTACCACTCAAAGCGTGCTTGGCTTTGTCCTGCACTCGTCACCCGGAGATATAAGATGGACTATCTCTTTGTCCTGTAATTATGGTGGCATCATTGCCCTTAAAACCGGAACAGTAGTGTTTGCATACATGGACAATTATTAAAAATGTCGTGTTATAAAATCATCATCAATCAAAGAGCTTAAATTGAATGGGCGGTTGGTGGTCGCTTATCACCAGGTAAATCGACTGCTCGTTTGCTCTTTAACTCAAAAACAAAGTTATATCAGCTAAAATATTTGTATTTTTCCAATTTAAGCACATTTTTAGTCGTTAGTGACAATTGTTCGTAAATTTAAGAGAACATACCTCATAATATAGTTTTAGATAAATAAGTAACCGGACGCTAAGCTAAGTGAGGACAGTGGTCTCCCTATTCTACACAATACTGTGTATGGTAGGACTCTTGCAGAATCCGTTTGGGGAGGTACTACTGCATTTATTTATTTATTTAGGTAATCCAACAGCGTTACCAGTTATTCAACCGCCAAACTAGTGCGTAAACAATGCTGTGTTTCGGTTTGAACGGCAATGATGCTAGCGTAATAACGTAATAAAATGGCTTGGAGTTCTATTTGGTAATGTGTTGTTATGGCCAAATGTTTCGCTTACCATCAGGCGCACGACTTGCTCGTCTTATCACTTTATCTATAAAAACAAACTCACGGAAAAAGCTACGGATTTCGTTTTCACAGACAGAAGAAAAACTACATCGTTATTGTGTTTTCTCCCTAATTTAAGCGTAATTAGTTACTCTTCAACTTGCTTTGAGGGCTGCTTGTCAACTCATTCCTAGAAAGTAGATCAAGTGGGTACTATAATGCCGGAAGGGAAGCTTAATGGGTGCCGATGTTTCTTCACGCCCATATAAGCTCCCATAACCTGTACACGTCGCGTCTAATTGCATGTGTCATCGGCATATACATCCAGGACACATTCTTATTAGAATAATTACCCATCCTACTTAAGTCTAAATAAGAAAACTACTAAGCGAATTAAATTTACCGTTGAATTAGAATTTTCTAGATCTACACCTTTTTAATATTATATTTGTAAGGATTAATAATTTTTAAACGATTTTTGTAAGTAGCAAGATTCTTGCAGAGTCCGACTGTGGCAGTACCACAGCATTGCCAGTTATTCTGCCGCCAAGCAGCAGTGTGTAAGCACTACTGTGTTCCGGT
>DWGO01000449.1:0-12253 GCA_018247635.1 Eurytides dolicaon deicoon
GTTTATTTGAGGTAATTATTTATGATTGATTGTCCGACCTTCTACTACTGTAATAAAAACTCTTTGTAATTAAAAATGATTTTCTACTTTTTAGTTCAGTTAGCAATAAAAGCGTGTTTTTTTTAGTTTTTTTAAACTATTATTTATTTAACAACATTGTCTTTGCATATCTATGTATTTAGTTTGCTATATCTTGTCATGCCTAAATACTATTCATGTCTAAATGCTATGATTGCTTTATTATACTGATAAACTATATTATAATGAAATTCTAAACAGATACAGACAACGAAAAGAATTTAAATACATTAATGCAAAAATTATAAAACAAACAATAAACACTACTGACGTTAGGACAAGTTACTAAGCAGTCTATGCAAGCATGAAGGCAAATATTGTTCAAAATCAAAATTATTGCCACCTGTATTAAAGGAACAGCTGTTGAGTTTCCCACAAGCTTTTGTCAGCAAAACCGGCTCATGTATTTTGAGACGATGACAACTTCATTTCGTACTTACAATACTGACTTGTAAAATGTAGGAATGACGGTTAAAAAGTGCTCGGTCTATTTGAAGTAAATATACTATGATTTGGTTTAACTTGAATGAAAAATATTACAAACAAACTCACATGAAACTTGCACTCACAACGGTTTTCAGAACTAAGCAACAATTGATTTGAAACAAATTCAATTTCTCTGTCTGGGAATAAACGCGTATCGAATAGAAATGGTAAATAGAAAATTATACGTTTTCACGAAATAAAAGAACAGCCTTTGAATTCAATTATAGACCTTTTTGAAACGGCTAAGGCTATTGATTAAAAATATCCCTTTGTAGTAAAAGCATTTTATAGGGCACAAAAGTGAACTCAAAGATCTCTAATGATCTTGCGCTGCCTTTAATTAAGAAAGACACTTTTAATTTGTGATCTTATTTATTTAAAATGGACACTATTAATTATTTTTGCATCAAATTCCTAGATAAGGATAATATAAAAATCTTGACAATCATTATTTAGTTTTAATGTCTCAACGAATTTTTGAGCTTCTTTGTAATCGAGTACAATTTGTTATTAGAAGTTTAAAGAAATTATTATTTTTTTTTAAATTATTTCATCAACTGATTTTTCGGCAACAAATTAATATCACCCAATAATAATTTACACACTTTTTAGAGCTCTTCATAGACTAACTATACATAAATAATACGTAAAGCTTTACTCTTCTTCAAGAAATCGCAACAAAAACTTTTTTAAAAGAAGAATTGGCAACCAAGTTATAGATTTGATATAATGCTGAAGCGATAACTATTGCCCATAGACACCTACTTAACTAAAGATGTTGTAAATAGCCAGAAAAGTTTTTTTTTTACTTTAAAGTATAGGTCCAGAAACGCCAGACTTCAGGTCTTAGGACAGAACGTAATTCATGAAAGCAATAATCATTTTTACTTAATGTAAAGCTCAGTTTTACAGTCCCTTGGTATATAAAATGTTCAGTCATAAATTAAAATTTGTGAAAACCGTAAATATTAAAAGAACGTTACTGTTATAGCCTAATATTTACATATGTATATCGAGCGATGGTTTTCTTTTATCCAGCGAAAACTTAAATTACGAAATACATTGCTAGCCTTCTTCGGTGCAAAACCAATCTTGTTTCATTGCAGCAGAGAAGATAACATACTTTATCATGTCATAAAGTAAAGGATTAAAGCTGATGAAATAGATTTGTAATAAAAAAAGCGGATCCGCCGGAGGTATAACAGGCGATAAAGTGTAGACGTCGCGTGTGTAGAAAACAAACTCGAAGAATACGATGTTCGTATAAAAAAGAGATTCCGTACCAATTTCAATGTTGTTTTTTATACTTGCAATAAACTTTAACACTTACTAACAAAATGATGTAACTGTCCACATAATTTAAATGGTAATTTGCTTTACCTTTTTTAAGGAGATATAATTACGAGATGAGCAAGTCATGCGCCTGATGGTAAGCATCACGCCTACCCATAACAACAAAGTACCACAAAAAGCGTGCTCTGCGCTCCTCACTTAGATATATTAGATGGTCTATATATTTGTTCTTCAAACCAGAACACAGTAGTGATAACACACTACTGCTTGGCAGCAGAGTATCTGCAATGCAGTGGTACCGCCCCAGTCGGGCTCTGTAAGACATATTATTTCATTGTCATAAGTCAAACACATCATCATCAATTAATTGGGGGGTGAGGTGGTTCGCGTCCGTAGGAAGATTACCTAACCAATGCCCTATACGTGCCCCCTGGGTGGTGCTAAACGAACCACAACGCCGAATCTCGGGCGGCGGTCAACTAACCCGACACTGCTGGCCTATCAAGTCAGTAAACAGTGAGTGTAAAGAAATGAATACTCACAGCCGCAAGCGCAAATCTGCGATCGGGACCCTTGGCTTAATTGTCCGGGCTGAGAGGAAGAACACCTCTATAAAATAATAATAGGTTTCCACGGTGTGCCGTTGTGCCGTATGGTGACGGCGATTAGAATACATGGGTCACCACCCCAACTCTTCCTGCGGGTGTCGTAAGAGCCGACTAATGGGGAATGGACAACAGCGTTCCCCCTAGTTTACGTTTCGTACTGCGCTCACCAACTCGCCTGCCAAGCGTGGCAGCGTGGAGATTAAGACGGCCCTAAAACAGCTGAAAAACAGCAAGGCACCGGACGAGGATGGGATCACATCAGAGCTTCTGAAAGCGGGTGGAACACCGGTATTGAAAGTCCTTCAGAAACTCTTCAATTCTGTCCTGGTCGAGGGAAAAACGCTAGAAACATGGAACAGCAGCGTGGTGGTACTTTTCTTCAAGAAAGGCGATAAGACCTCACTGAAGAATTATAGGCCCATCTCCCTGCTGAGCCATGTTTATAAGCTGTTTTCACGGGTCATCACGAACCATCTCGAACGCAAGCTCGTATTTGGTTTAGGATATTTGCTATTCACATTATGATTGCTCTCTGGTACGGGTTCTATTATTAATGTTTTGGTTCTGAAAAATGTTTTTAATGTTTTCGGATTTGTCTTTAGGTTTTTTATTTTTCCTTTCATAAGTAAATCTTTATATTGCTTGTATTTAATACAGCCTTGATGGATGTTTTTCATGACAGTTAGCACAAGTGGCCTCAGTGTTAGGTCTTTTTAAGGAGCTCGTTGTGGGGTGCTCTTCTCCGCAGTTCACGCATCTGAATGGCCTGTTTCATTGATTTTTGCATGCCCAAACCTCTGGCATCTTTTGCATTGTAATATATCTTGCATTTTGTAAGGTGCCTCAAAGGAGACTTTCACGTGGTTAATTTGGTTAATTTTAAAGATTTCTTTCATATTGTATGGAGGCTCTAGGTCCACATAGAATAAAGGGAGTGAATTTTTGGTACTTTTATGAATTACATTTGTAATTTGCCTGACTGCATGCCCCAGTTCAAGGAGCTCTTGTCTTATTAGTTCCGTATCTTCTGTTGAGTGTAGCCCTCGTAAAACTACTCGATAAGCTCTTTCACTTTTGAGTTTGTATGTATAACGGCTAACATTGTTCGCTAAGAAGTTTGCTTTTATGGCTTTATATGTTTGTACCGCAACCGGCATAATTTTTACGATGTGGCCAGATCTTAGAGTGCTCTTTTTAGTTTAGTGGATTCTACGTTATCTGCTGTATCTAGTATTTGATATTTGTTTTGCGTTGTTACCGCATACGTAGTCTTTGTAACTTTATTGGTTTTGTTTATCGTTTCGAGACTTAATTCTGCTTTCCTTTTCGATGGTACCTGTTCCATTTGCCAGGGTTGATTGATTTTACTTTGTTCATCATTTGTAACAGGTATGTTGGATGTTACATAAGTCTTATCATTAGTATTTGATGGTATTGGTGTTTCCACCGTGTTCCAAGTGAGTGACTTCTTGCGCGTATGCACATGCCTTTAAATATTTGTTGTGTCATTTTAGGGTTTTTGTCATTTTCATTTTATTGTTCATTTCTTCCCACATTATTCGCACGAGTCGGGGCGATATAAAAGGTCGCTTGAAGGGTGACGACTCTTTCTAAAGTTGGATCTACCTAGGTGGACACTTGTCCAAGGTAGACATACTCGTCAACAACTTCAAGAATGGAGCTCCCAACAGATAGTACGGTGGGTACGACATGGACATTCGACATTATTTTCGTCTTGTCCGTGTTCATTTTAAGACCCACTTGTTGGGAAACTTCGTTGAGGTTAGAAAACATTTCACCTAGGTCTTTCATCGACTACGCTATGACTACAATATCTCTCACTTAATCTCCACGCCGCTACGCTTGGCAGGCGGGCTGGCGAGCGCAGTACGAAACGTGAGCTAGGGGGAACGCTGCTGTCCATTCCCCGGTTTCATCCTTTAGTCGGCTCTTACGACACCCGCAGGAAGAGTTGGGGTGGTGACACATGTATTCTAATCGCCGTCACCATACGGCACAACGGCACACCATGGAATTAGGGTTATTATTTTATAGAGGTGTTCTTCCTCTCATCCTGGACAATTAAGCCAAGGGTCCCGATCGCAGATTTGCGATTGCGAGTGTGAGTATTCATTTCTTAACACTCACTGTTTACAACTTGTTAGGCCAGCAGTGTCGGATTAGTTGACCGCCGCCCGAGATTCGGCGTTGTGGTTCGTTTAGCACCACCCAGGGGGCACGTATAGGCGAACCACCTCACCCTTCACATATCACATTTTAGATAATGACAATAGCCTTTCGGCACAAGCTCTCTGCACCTAAATTATTTGCAAGTTAAGTTTACATTACGTTTTGAAACCTTTGATTTTTAAATATCAATTTTCATTATAATTTATAAAATTAATTAAAAAATTACCGAAATAATTTGTACCTCTGTGGACGTTTTTGTTTAATTACACATTTGTTATCACTAGTGGCTAAGTTCAAGTATATTATCATTATACATTTAGAGGCAAGTCAAACTAAGTTTGATGAGCCGTTTGCGCAGGTGCCTGATTTTGCCTTCTATGCCTACCACCGGGGCGTTTGTTTATAGCCCATGACTATGAATCCAGTAAAATGTTTGTAAAGTCAAGAATTTAAATAATATTTCGTTTCTGATATATTCATTAGATATTCAAGATTATAAAGGCGCATTCATATAAAATAATAAGCAATATTCACGAATCAGCCACTTCTATATAAATTCAGAACAGAAAGTCCTGATATATTAATTTGAGAGATACTTGGATGAAAATAGATCCGACAGCTGAAAAGCAATATCTCTATTTCACGTTTAATATTAATTCATTTTGGCTTAGATATATTATCCGTCGATTTCAATAAGAACTAATCAGACGTACGTATATGTAATACTCTTATACACACAAAGGCGGGGATATGTTATTTATTTGATATAAAGAAAGAAAGAAATGATTCTTAAATTTATAACCTGTTGAAAAATACTAATAAGGAAAATGATAAGCACTCAATGCGGTTAATGAATAGGTACATACATATGTCTATTATGCTTGCGGTTCAAGGCATTGAAGTATTAGTTATAATAACGAAAAGATTAATTAACATAACAATTGACTTTAAGCATTTGCTTTCTCCCTTTAGATAAGACTTGTAATAACAATACGTCATTTGCCTCCGAGGGCTAGTGATCGGCGATTTTAAAAACCTGCTATGTTAAGTTTTATATAAAACAATAATAAATTACGATAAATTTTCTAGAATCTCGATCAAGCATAATAGTTGACGGCCATTATTGTATATAAGATGTCTAGAAGGGCAACCAGAATAAAAATCTTTGTACACAAAATAAAATATGACAGAACGATAAAGAGGCCAATGAGACGATTTTGTAACATTATAAAACATCGTATTACCCAAACATACGAATTGCTAATGGGAAGGTTCGTACAGTCAATATCAGTATGTTGACTGTACAACGTGGGTCCTTTTTTATATCTTATTAAATACATATCCCTTACTTTATCATTCAAAGAAAGTGTGTTCGTAAGGGTATCCTTTTTTTTTGAAAAGGTAACAGATTAATATGTGGGAAATAGAGATGTAACTTTTATTTCGACATAATTACGAAACCATGAAAACAAAGTTGAAGTGGGCTCGAGTAAAGCCGTGTAAGGTCTTGTATTTGTTTTCTTCGTTAAAATTTTCTTGATACTAATTGTTGTCAAATCGAGAATAATAAAACATAAACATAGGTGCTTTTAATATACAAGCATACTTTTATATTTTTTATTTAATTTTAAAATATAACTTTTTGTAAGTGGTGGACTTGCAGAGTACAACTGAGGTGGTACCACTGCATTTCCAGTTATTCTGCCACCAAGTAGTAATGTGGGAAGAATACTGAAGGGCAATGATGCCAGAGTTATTGCAGGGCGAAAAGAGAGACCATCTTACACCTCTGGGTGACGAGCGCAGCACAGAGCCAAGCACGCTCTGTTTGGTACTGTGTTGTTATAGATAGACGTGACGTTTATCACCAGGCGCGCGACTTATTTGTCACTATGTTGCAAAAAAAATATAAGTTTATAATTCGCACCAAAACACGTATTATTTATTAAATTTTAATACATATATGTCCATCCAAGTAGTTATGGGGAGCAAATAAATTAATAGCAATAAAAATAGGCTTTCCTATACTGCACGTTCACGCTGACATGGGTCACACGATACTAAGCCATCAGGCGGCGTTCATCACCGGTAGGTCACGCTTGATGAGGAAGCTGCGCGAAAAATACAACTTGCAAAATAAGCAGTCACTGTACTACTGAGCAAACAGTTATAACGCGTATATAGATAGGTAAGACAAGCAATATTCTTTCACCACCCGATAAAGCACAGCATGTATTCGAGCACCGCCTTACAGCGAAAAACATGAACATCGGCCCCGACATTAACGTCTTAAATGTGTGGCAATGCAGTTTGAATGGTAACAATATTTAAATATATGTCTATTTATTTAGACCGCCTCCGTGACCTAGTGATATAGGCATGTACTTTACAAATCGGATTTGTCATGGGTTCAAATTCCGCGGAGATCAACGACTTTGTGTTATTATTTCTTAGTTGAGTTAGGGCATTACGGGCTAAACCTGTTAGCCATCCGGGCTGTACGGGGCTACGGGACTATATCCGGTGAGGCAACCTGCGTGCTGGCAGGTTCTTAGCCCTGGGATCTGGAAGCTCGTATCCTCGCATCATTGCACATATGGCGTGAAGAGGCAAGAGCCCGGGGCCACCTGCCAGCTCCTGAAGAAATAATAGGTTGCAGAAATCAACTGCACTTAATGGCAGTAGCTGAGTGGAAACAGCAACACCCCGGTGCCGGCCTAAGAACGGTGGAGGCTATATGTCCTACAGGTGTGATTGAGTACGAGTACACTCAATCGGTGGCTTGACAGACGGTACGCTGTTCTTACCTACCGAGCGACGCAGATACTCTCGGGGCACGGTAGTTTCGGGAGGTATCTGTGTCGCGTGGCGGGAAGGGAGCCAACAGCAGAATGCCATCATTGTGGCGTATGTGCCGAGGAGACGGCCCAACACGCACTGGAAGAGTGCACAGCCTGGACGGAGCAGCGCCAAGAACTGTGTGCTGTCGTACGGCACGACCTCTCACTGTGGTTCGCGCCATGGTGGACAGTGAGCGGTCGTGGGGTGCTGTCCTCGCATTTTACGAGGACGTTATGACCCGAAGGAAGTTTAGGAGAGAGTCAGGGAAGCCATTCCCATCCTGGAGATCCGCCGCCAGAGACCAGGGCGCAGAAGGCTGGCCTACACCTGCAACCTTCCCCCCTAACAGTGAGCCTAAGGGCGGTAGACGTGGGGATGTCTGTCGTCCTGCTGGGGGCTCGTGAGGAGTGCACTAACACAGCACTGAAAGGCTGAACCAAGGGATGTTAACGACCGGGATGAAGCCATTGGCCATAGTCACGGCGGGGTCGCGGAAGATTGCGTTCACGCGTTCCCGTATCCCCGGCCACAGTGACAAGGTAGGTTTTTTAGTGGTAGACCGATTTTGTTCGGGACTCCCTCATACCCTCTCCGCTTTCGAATGTTTTAAGGCCAACTCCCTGTTCTTCGCAGCTGAGGTGTAGTCGTGGGGGGAAGAGGAGTGTCGGTATTGTATAGGCCACTCTCTCTATCCTCCGCGACTAAACGGGGTCGCACCGCTAATGCTGCGTGGAGGGGCCGCGAGGAATAGGAGTGCCGGTATTGCGGTACGCCATTCTCCCTATTCTCCGGGACCGAAAATATTATTCTGATAAGTCATTAGCAATTTCAAAGTAATATTTAAACAAATTCGAATTTAACTCGGCGAATACGATTCAGAAGTGTTGATTTATTGGGGAATTTGTATGTTTGAAAAAGTTTCAAATATTTTGATCGTGTTTACTTTAATTTATTTATGTAAAATTGAAATGATTTTCATCCGAAATTGAATCAGTCGGATTTACATATAAAATTTCAATATAATATTTATAACGATGTGTGCAAGAATTTTCTCTGGCTAACATCCTAATTTCATAGATAGTATGTAGCTTATAATATACACGTTGTAGTAGACGAATGTGTGATAAATCATAGATTACTTATAATGACTTTAATTCGATTTATCAACTTATTGCTGTTTCTGTATTTATTAATATTATTTGCCGAGTTTCCCAGTGTTTTCAGTTAGGAATTTTAAACTGATATTAATTGATGGTAACCTATAGTGTTGAGATTAAGCCTAGGTAGAGGCAGATATTTTATTAACATCGTCAGTTGGATTGACTCGTTTTGATTTGATTGATTGCTAGTGTCTCGTCTGAGATTTCTTATTTTCTGACTTGTGCGCCGTGGTTGGTCAGTGGTCAGTGTGCGGGCGCTCGCTTTTGATCCAATACACTCGTGAAACCTGACTTCAAATCTCATTGCCAGCACCGATGAATTAGTTAACATGTAATTAATAATTGTATGTGCTGTTATACTACGTGCCGAACGGCGAAGGAAAACAGCGTGAGGAAACCTGCATACTTAAGAAACGATAAAAAATTAGTTATGTAAAGTCCACTTAACCACACTGGGTACGGTGGTAGTCTATGCCATGTACATAGGAGGCCTCTGTCCAGTAGTGGAACATATACGGGCTATTATTTACTACGACTTGTTTAGTAGGACGTTCTTACTTGATTTCAGCAACTTAGAACAACTTTAAGTATAATACCCCTTTTTTACACCACTTGGAGGTACACATAAATCAAAAAGTGCGGGACGTACTGGTGTTTCATTACTTAACAAATTTAATATAGATATACTTTTTTATTTTATTCTATAATAACAAAGAGAAACAGATTGGAAGATTTTCATTGCGAAACAATTCTATAGAATCAAATCAAACTTCGTCGTGTAATGAAATGAACGTAACACAATTGAAGAATTTCATGAGAATGTGTTGTATCAGTTTTAAATTTCTTTTAAATGAATTACTGAAGTCTGCTCATTTAATTTTATCATCAATCAGTTAAAAATAAAACGAAAATCTCGTTCTCGTTGTCCTTGGTGGGCGGTATGTTAGCGCACCAGCGATAGAGGGCACTAGCACTAGTTTGAGAATTTTGTGAATCGCGGTGTAGAGTTTTTGTAAATTAATGACCTTCCTACGTTGTTATATATTTTTTTCTAACATTAAAGAAGGGATTGTCCGATGTTATTGTTTGATTCGGACTTACTGAGCCCCTTGCTGGATCACAAACAAAATTGGTCCTTCGAGAGCCGGATCTGAATTAATGTGGTAATTCAAGATCAGTGTTAGTGGCTGTGGTGTTGTGACGTCTTTATGGCGTGCGTCGTTTACTGAGCAGTGGATCGCTGCCAGATTCAACCTTCCAACTGGGAGTTGGAAGGTAACCGGGTATATAGAAGCCCCGGAGGTTACGACGCGCGGAAGCGGTCACAGGAGCGGCAGGGTGAGCGCCGTTGGTGTATTGGGAGCGAGGAAGGAGGCGCGGCAACGCAGTACGAAGGTGCAGGGCGCAGGAGCGGTCAACTTGAGACGGCAGGTGTTTTTTATATATGGTGAAGCAAAACTGTGAGTACAATAAATATACATAATTAGTGGACTTGTAAAATTTTAAAGAAAAAAGTGCGTGAAGATAAAAGACTTTAAAAATTTGGACTTAGAAATTAAATTTTAATAGTAGACTTAAAAATAGTTGTAATTAATTTTAAGAAAAGTGGTTGAGACGGGGAACCTATGCCCAATTTTCCTCAGAATTTAGTGTAAAAACACTTAGAAAATTTTTGAAAATAATTGTAAAGTTTAAAAACGATAGAAAATATTCTTTATCATAATTTAATTTGTGTGGGAAATATTTTTATTTTTATTTTGCTGTAACTTTGTTTATATTGTAATTTGTTATTCTTTTTAAAGTTTAAATTTATTTTGTAACTTGATATAAAATGGAGGCGTTAATTAGATTGCAAAATGATATCTTTGACAGGATTGAAAAGGCGAAAAGGAATTATAAAAAATCTCCTAAAGAAAGATTATCTGAGCAATATGTACAAACAAGATTAAGTAATTTAGAAAAATTGTTTTCTGAATTTTGTAATAATCACGCTAATATTATTCAAAGTTCTAATGGTAAGGAATTAAATGCATCTAGTTATGTAAAGGATGATATTTACGATACTGTTGAACAAATGTATGTAGATTTTAAGAGTGAATTGATGTTTTATTTAAGTAAGTCTCAAAATGTTTGCAGTAATGGTTCGAATGAATCGAATCCTTTGTGTAAATCCAAACAATTAAAATTACTGAAGATAACGATACCAATGTTTTCTGGTAAATACAACGAGTGGACTGGACTACCTTTAAAGATTTATTTGTTTCCTTAATACATGATAATAATAGTGTTCAGAAACTTCATTATTTAAAAAATAGTTTAACGGGTGAGGCAGAACAACTACTCAGGCACATTCCGATTACCGAAAGTGATTATTTTAGATGCTGGGAATTATTACAATCACGGTATAGTAATAAAAAGATTTTGTTAAATAATATTTTAAAACGTTTTATAAGTCAAAGAAATATTTTAACGGAATCGGCGAGTATGTTTAGAGACTTAATAGATACTGCTAATGATTGTTTAAGTGCTCTTACAAATATTGGGGTGGACATTAGCACATGGGATATTGTTATTATTTATATATTAACTTCAAAACTAGATCCAGAGACAAGGAAACAATGGGAACTAAATATTAGGAGTGTTAATTCTTATGATGATTTACCGACATATGCACTATTTAAAGATTTTATTACAAACCGTTATAGAGCTCTTGAGTTTTTAGAACCCGGATCAATAAAAGCTTTATATAATAAAAATAATGTTATAACACCTGTAAGTTTCCATAAACCTAAAGTATTTTATACGTTATCGGTTCAGGTTCAATCGGTTGTATGTTTATATTGCAATGAAACACATAGGATGTACCAATGTAAGAAGTTTGCAAACCTGGATGTGAATTCGCGACAGGGTTTTGTGAAAGAAAATAAAATTTGTTTTTCGTGTTTGGGTAAGAATCACTCGGTCAAGTTCTGTCGAATTAGGCTTTTGTGCAACATTTGCAAACGAGCGCATCATACATTACTTCATCCAGTAGGAAACGATGTAGAAAGTAAAAGTGACATTAGTGACAAAGTAAGGAAATTACATGAATCTATTATCCATAATGAAACAAAAGCCAATCTTCCAGTTTGGCCAGCTTAAATAAAGTAGCTTCATATTTTTCAAACCAACCCTTTAGTAACCAAGTGCTATTAGCTACTGCGTTGGTGAGGGCTGAAACAGATCAAGAAGATAAAAGAGTTATTAGAGCATTACTGGATTAAGGGTCACAAGCATCCTTTGTTACCGAAGCTACTGTCCAATATTTTACCTAAATAGAAAGTTTCCAGTTAGCTTTACATAGGCGGCATAGCCTCAAAGCGACGTCATTAAATACAGATACAGAGATTTTATTTTGTCGTGACCAAGTCGTGGAAACTTAGCATTTCCACGGGTTCGGCGATCCGATGTAGCTTTACATAGGCGCATATCTTAAAAGCGACAACGTCATTAAATACAGATACAGATTTTATTTTTTCTAGCATTAAAGAAGGGATTTTCCGATGTTATTGTTTGATTCGGACATACCGAGCCCCTTGCTGGATCACAAACAATAAG
>DWGO01000450.1:0-12251 GCA_018247635.1 Eurytides dolicaon deicoon
CACTTATAGTATCTCCATTACTGTTAAATATATGCCTTGAAGAAAAAGGTTGTTGATATATGTCTGTCAATGGTTGCTAGGCAACGCTTTGTTATTGAACATTCGTCATCCAATTTGGCTGGAGTATACACTACTGCTTGGCGGCAGATTATCTGGCAATGCAGTGGTACCGCCCCAGTCGGACCCTTCGAGAGTCCTACCACTTGAATAAATTTTATCATTTTACCACTGATGGATGAAATTGCGATTAATGTTTAAAACTCAAGTATAGTATAAGTAAACTAAATTTTAGTTTTAAGACTGAAAGCAGTAGAGCTTTCATTTAGGTTAATAACTAGTTTAATAACCAGATTATTAGAACCGTTTACGTTAGGTTGTCATTTATATTTTTTAGGAGATAAAGTTACGAGTCGAGCTAGTAGTGCGTTTGATGGTAAGAGTCACGCTTGCCCATAACCACACAGTACGACAAAGAGCGTGCTTGGCTCTGTGCGGCGCTCATCACCCCAGATATATAAGATGGTCTATTTTGTTACCCTGTAATGACGCTGACATCATTGCCCTTCTAATCGGAATACCGTAGTGCTTACATACTACTGTTTAGCGGCAGAATATCTGACAACGCTCCAGTCAGACTCTGCGAGAGTCCTCTCACTTTTTAAAACAAATAAACCATGTTTAGCAACCATATAGACATAAGCTACACTCATTTGATTCATTATACTATATATGTCTTAAAACATATTCAATTAAATAAAATTTAATTAAATTTTCCTTCCAATCTTTCAGTTTATCCGTCTCAGTTCCCCAAACTTTTCATTGACCAACTGGTACATTAGAATGGATCGTTCAATATATTATATTAAATTCAAATCTTATATTTTACAACTAACACTGTATAATATAATGACTGCATACCACGGATATGAACTATCGCCCAAAATACTTTTACGATGAAACTGAAAACTAGAATGATGGAAAATGAACCAAACCACCAAAATCCACGAACAGATTGCAAATTTGCGTAGCTGGATGTCCTATATAATCTCCACTTTTAACGCATTTGCACGTACAACTATCCATTACCGTATTAATTACTGAATGTTTCCCTAAGGTGAAAATGTTCGGACCTGGCTACCATTTTTATCATTAATGGCAAATGCTCTTGTGTTATTGACATTGCTTTCATTTAAAATGGCGCTAACTTAAATCGAATCGGCTAACAAAAATCGTTTTAAATATTAAACCTTTATTGTATTTATCACTATTTAATTAGCGTAATGATTATAAGGAACTACAATTTCAAGTACAATTTTATAATAATCGAGATAGAACTGAATATATTATACACATTTCAATAAACATTTTTAAAATTGTCAACACATCAGCTCACAGTTTTCACTAATCAAAGGTAATTTATGCATTTCGACTTTTTCAACTAAACACAAATAATCAAATAGGTAATTAAGAAGGGCATATTTTGGCACAGGTTGTTTCGGCCTCCATTATGTAAATTTGAAAATCCTCAATGATCTATTCACTTCGCGAGAGATCTTTAGAATTTTCCAGTAGGGGTTTATTATATTTGAAGAAGGTTGAAGTAATGAGACCCCGAATATAATGCGGGTCTGTTGTAAACACGTCAATTTATAATTGATGGATGTTAGGTTATAATTCCAACTTATCATTTCAAAGAAAAATTATTAATAATTTTCTCACTCACACCTATTTCAAAGAAATACACTCTAGTAAGAGATATTAACGTCAGAGCAAAATTAATCCTTTTTTAGCGACTTTATATAATGTGTGTGCTTGCGCACTAATTTCCGCGAAATACCCACATTTTGCTGTTTGTGTTTAAACAGTAAATAGTAGTTTTTTAAGTGGTAGGACTCTTGCAGAGTCCGACTGGGGCGGTATAACTGCATTGCCAGATATTCTGCCGCCAAGCAGTAGTGTGTAAGCACTACTGTTTTCTGGGTTGAAGGGCAATGATACCAGTGAAACTATAGACCATGTAATATCTCTTGGTGACAAGCGTAGCACAGAGCCAAGCACGCTCTATGTGGTACTGTGTTGTTATAGGCAGGCGTGAAGCTTACACTCAGGTGCCTGACTTTATCTCGTAATAAAATACCTTTCATGCCAAGAAAAAACATAAGTCCGAATTAAAATTAATAAAAATGTTTATTATAATAATTAAGTAAGGGAATGTAATAGATTATATAGTTTCTAGTGTTTTGTTTAGTCATCTGTATTAGTAATTTAGCTCTTAATTATTTTAAATGGACCTACGATTGTGTTATATATTAAATTAAGATCTATTACAATACAGCTTAATATATAATTTGAGGATTTCTGCAATTTCATTCATATGTGAATTAGGGGTTTTAAGCAATTTTCGTGCAACTATTTTATATTTTCAACCTGATAATATTATAAATAATATATCAGTGAAGTCGGTGACGTTGTCATCATGTTATTTACCAAAATGCAAAAGTTAGCGACTAAAATAATTTTTTTAGGTCATCATAATATTGCTAGAACATTATATTTTTTAGGCTAAAAATAATATGTTCACAAAGCTTTCGTGGCTTTAAATAGGCTCTAGTTAAGTAATCCGCTGGGAGTTCGTGTCGTTTGAAGTAAATCTCGCTGTTTCGTAATTTTCCTTAGTTTTAAAAGTTATCTTTCATTAACAAAACGCCATAAGTTACTTAGTAGTGCTAAAAGAAACTATTTCCAACGGAAAAATAAAAAAAATATACCATAAAGAGTCACTCACAAGATAAACGACTTGCTCGTATATCTGGTTACAGTAAAGCAGAGAATTATAAACCTTTATGTTTCAGAATTCGGCGATATCTGACGACTTTTTACCTATAACATAAGTAGAGGCATACAGTCTGATTGCAATGATTTCAAAAGTTTAACAGCACCTCCGAAAGATTATTTTTTACTTCAAAGCTAATACTATTTAAAAATATGTATGGTGTATTTTTAAAAGAGGTGATATAAACTTTATTGTTTTTATTTTCAGTCATGAAAATTCAGTTCTTACGTTTTCTTCACTGTAGTCTAATTTTATCATCAGGAAAACGCTTTGAATAATTTATATTTCGTTATGATTTGAATTGCGAGCCGAATGTTGGAATTTTAAGTAATATATGAAAAATTATTGAATGAAATATTATATCACTTAATTGTATATCTACTTCATATGAATACATAAAAGTAGTTTTTTGATACATCTCTATTAAAAAAGGTTTTTTTAACAAGATAACGTGGACAAGCAAGTCGTGCGTCTACTGGTAAGCGAAAGGCCTGCCTATAATAACACTGTGCCACACAAAACCTGCTTGACCCTGCGCTGCGCTCGACACCCAGAAATATAAGGTATTATACATCTATTTCTATAACATATTTTATTAATAATATCAATTACTATTGCCCTTCACATTGGAACACAGTAGTGCGTACACATTCCTACTTGGCGATTAAATAGCTGGCTTTGCAATGGTGCCACGAGATGGACTTTGCAAAAAACGTGCCACAGCTGACATTTGTTTTTATGGTAATAGCTAGGAATGCAATCTTTATTAATTTTTAAGTTAAAATATAATACATGGCAGTGATATGCGACAGATTGAAAGTGTTCTTTTCTATTATCTAAAAATTTGAACTTATTTAAGAAAATACATTCAACTTTCTTTTTGATATTGACTAAGTTCGCCAACATCCGATACATATAAAAAAAGAAGCTCGCGTGTAACTGGAGAAGGGCGTCTTTCATATGATATACGAAACATAAGAAGTTTCTAACGACGCCTTCACGGAACTATTATAACAAACTATAACCCTATTCAAAAGTAACTTCATCTCTTGTTAGCTAAACTGAAAATATATGTTACTTATAGCGGCGTCCAGAAAATGAAAATATTATAGAAATGACGTAAATGGATTATTTATGATTGGAACCCAAGGGTTCTCCTTTGTACAAGGAAATGTTACTGTCGTATTTCAATATTTATTGTTATTATACTTTAGTACTTTAAAATAAAACATTTATTGAACTGTCGTATCTTTTTATTTTGTATTTTATAGTATATTAGTATTTTAGACAGTTTAGACTCTTTCTAGTTCATCTTATGGTGTGTTGCAGTATATTTTACTTTTATTTTTTACCCTATCGACTGCTTTTTTAGGAGATAAAGTGACGAGACGAATCATGAACCTGATGGTAAGGGACACGCCTGCCTATAACAACACAGTGCCACACAGTACGTGCTTGGCTTGCGCTGTGCTCGTCACCGAGAAATATAAGATCATCTATTTCAATGCCCAGTAATTACGCTGACAACATTGCCATTCAAATAGAAACATAGTAGGGCCTACACGCCACTGCTTGGCATCAGGTAATTGGCCATGTATTAGTACTACCCCAGAGGGATACTGCTACAGAGTCCTACCACTTTTGAATATTTTGTTGCCTTTCTTTAAATTACCTCAGTCCTAGAGATTTATTATATATAAAAAAAAACTAATAAAAGTATACACCATATGGTTCATTTTCTTAGAATAATTTGTGGACAATAACATATTTTGTATAAAATTTACCGACCCGGTCTAAAAGCATGTGTGACTCTCGAAAATGTTAACAGCCCCTACTTAATGTAGGTGGACTACATGAATCATAGTTAGGTCGTGGGGTATAGGTCGTGAAGCAGAAATTTCGACAATTTCCTTTAATATTTCTCGTCAACGAAATATGACACCGACTATGCTAAAGTTGCATAATATTTGAAATATTAAATATGAAATGGATTGACGAGGATATAGGTACACAACACGATATACACACATTGTATATATGTATGTACATATTTATATTATTTACAATGACAATAATAAGATAACGCTTTTCGTAGATGGTATCTGGATATCTCTCTCAAATGTTGAATGATGGATAACATAAATAATCTGTTACTGAATAGTAAAAAAACTAAATTTATTAAATTTTTTCCTCCCAATGTCAAGCACAAAAACCTGTGGAAACCACTACATTTTTAGGTTTAACGGTGACTTCTAAATTACAGTGGGGCCCTCATATCGATGGACTTGCAAATAAACTCTGTTCTGCAGCATTCGCGATTAAGAAAATTAGATCAATCTCAGGTGTAGGAACAGCACGCATGGTTTATTTTAGATATTTCCATAGTGTAATGTTTTATGGGATACTACTGTGGGGTAATGCAGCTGCCGTAAATACGACTTTTGTACTGCAGAAGAGAGTTATTCGTGGTATCTATAGGCTTACATATTAGAGTATCATTAAGAGAAAGACTAGTAACATATTGACTGTCGCTTCTCAACACAAAATTAAGTTTGTTCTACCTGATGGGTTCCCGCTTGTCGTGGCGGAGGGGCTCTAGTAACCGTGGCCTGTTCCCCCACGGCGAAGCCAAGAGGAACCCCAACACGGCCGGTCCGTGGTCAAGGGCTGGCCAGAGGGGGCGCTTCGGGTGGGCTCTTGGAGCCCACTTAGGATGTGCAATGGAGGGAGCTGTGGGGGGCACGTTGAGAGTGGTGTAAGGCCAACTCCCTGTTCTTCACAGATAAGGTGAAGTCGCAGGGGAGGAGGAGTTTCGTTATTGCGTAGGCCGCTCTTCCTATCCTACGCGACTAAGCGGGGTGGCACCGCTGATGCGGCGTGGTGGGCCGCGCGAGAACAGCGTTGCCGGTATTGTGGCACTATATATAATATATCCCGCGTAGTTGGCTGATCGCTTGTAGATTCGCCGCCGTGGCGGAAATGCGGTCGGGAACATATTTTACAAATACATGAGTACGATATTGCTTCAAAATTAACGTGGTGCCACGTAATTATTTAAACCATCTGACCCATGGCTATGACGATAGACGTGAAGTAGCTAGTTTTAACCGGCCACTTTTAAACTTTTGCTAAAATTGTTTTAATATTGTTAGACCGTTCTTATTATTTGATTATTACTATGACTTGATAAATTTATAAAAAATTACGTCGTCGTCGTCTTAGAATCTTAATCTCTGATTATCCTGATAATTCTGGCTTTGCAAGACATCACTTAGGAATTCCATAAATATATCCTATTACTTGTGATTTTTATATTACTATTTGACATACATAAATTACAGTTATATGGACCCTATTATAGGGTACAAAGTATTCAAACAGTGGAAAATTTAATTCAAATAAAAGGTCATATATACCGTAAGTTATTTTTATTTTAATAGTTAAAGATGATTTTAAGAATCGCAAACTAGTTTTATGATAAGCTAGATAACAAAAATAATATGAACGGCTGGTTTCGTGAACCTTTTCTTAACTTTCTTTCATATCCATGGCATTTGATTGGAAGTTATCTTCAGGGTTATAATAGTTGAGATTTACGACGGTGGGAAGGTGTCTTGCCTGGAAATACTACCGTTAGTTGCTCGCGTACTACACGTAATGTAATCAAAGTTTTAGATGCGGTGATGAGAAACCCACCGCTCCAATCCTCAATGATTATGGTCGCTTCTTGTGGAGTTATGAAACCTGAGACTAACTTAGTTAAACTCCCACGTTTTCATCGTATTAGTATACAAAGTTCGACGTTTATATAATACATTTAGAAAAAGTACTTGGTGGATATGATTGTATATATTATCTTTAGTTTAGTATAGTTTGTTTATAATAGTCATATTTAGGGGAACGACTACGAGGTATTCAAAGTGTAACCATGTGGTAACAAAAATAAATTAAATAGTCCCATTTTGCTTAGTATTACTATCAATAGTAAATAGAAAGAGAAACCTCTGGGGTATATTAAAATAAAATGATAAGTACAGTATCGAAATTGTTTGCGGCTAATAGTCTACCGCTGAACTTCCGAACTAAATGCATGGTATTAACTTCGTTCTGATGACTCTTTGGCGCAGTTGCTAGAGTGTTGGCTTCGCGGATGGTAGATTCGATTCCTAGTCGGGACATATAATTGTATAAATTACTGATAATTACTCTGGATCTAGGTATTGATGCATGTAAACTTAATTGTTGTAGAACACCCTTACAACAGTGGCAGTTTTTTTTAAACGATAAGAATAAAAGTAACAATGTTCAAGTAGTCAGAATTTTCGATATATGGCAAATTTTCTAATCTAGGGACTTCTTCTGGAATTTTTAAACTACTGGAAGGGGCGGCCAAATTAAACCACAAGTAAGTATATTCTTTTTACTTTACGAGATAAAAATACAAGACGAGCAAGTTGTGCGCGTGATGGTAAGCATCACGCCTACTCATAACAATACAGTACCACAAATAGCATGCTTGGCCCTGTACTGGGCTCGTCACCCAGAGATATAGGATGGCCTAACTCTTTGCCATGTAATTACGATGGCATTATTGCTCTTCAAATCGAAACAGTAGTGCTTACATACTACTGCTTGAGGGCAGAATATTTGGCAATGTATTGGTACCGCCCCAGTCGGACTCTGCAATAGTCCTACCACTGTAAACTGTGATACAGTATAAAATTTATTTCATATTGACGCATTGAACGGTATGTTTTCAAATCGTATTATGATGTAAGTCCATCGTTACGCTATCCACTTCGCTTTGAACATGATTCGGATTCAAGTTGAAAACCTGTTTTTTGAAGACTTAACAACGTTTACTGGAAAATGTTTTGACTTCAAAATTAGAGAGCAGCGTAGTAAAAAGAGAGTTATTCTTTGACATCGTTGATATTTGAAGCATCAAGCAATTTAGTAACTAGACGACGCCTATATGTAGATCATAGCGCTTATTTTCATTGCCATATATTACGTAGTGTTTTTCTTTGAAATTCCGCATTCAGATTAGACAACATATTTATATTAAATAAAACGCTCACACTTTTGGAAAATTATAAAAAATCCCAGCTTTTCTGTCGTATCCATTACGGATTTCCAAGCTTTCTGATTGTTATTATTATCATAATTACTATCATTATCAAGTATCTAAAGAGAATCGATTATATATATTATTAAGTCTGAAAAATAACAGGTGACGAATCTGTAGCCGCATACAAGACAGTCTGTCTGTTTAAGACAGAGATTATAAAATTAAATCCAATAAAAAGAAATTCCATCATCACATAGTTCTAAATTTAATTATTACCTTTGACTGGAAAATTGGCGTGTCCAAATCCTAGGCGACTATTATTTCAATGACATAAAAGGCCAGCGGTAACTTTTCCTATTACACAATCCATCAACTTTTCTGAGGGGCCACGATCCTTTTTCTCAAACGTTACCATTCAAAAAACTTTGGGCATAAAATTTTATGCAGTACTTCAAATATGTAGAAAGTCGTTTGCAGAATGGTATGGTTTCGATAAAAGAACTGCACTTATACAATTTCATAAATACGTGTTTAAATTCCTCATAGCGCTCAAAGAAAACCAAGTAAAATTTGAAGCCATAAAGCGTCAGGCGTTGAGTAGGGTAAGCGTGTTTAAAAGATAATTGGATATATGTTTAATACAGATATTTTTTTTAAATTTAATAGGAAAATGGCGATAACTATTTTTTTTTATATGCGTAAATACGTACGAATTTAAATATTATGTACGACTTATCAAAAGAGCTGACCCCTCGAACTTATGAAATTCTTGTAAAGAAATATCTAAAGATTTGTTATAGCGAAAGAGTATATAACCTTGATTGTGAATGGTTTTTCTTATATATTAAGGACTAAAGGAGTCATAAACATCCACGTGGAGGAACACATACCTAATATAACACTTAAAAGACCACAGTCTGCGATTACACACAAAAACTATTCGTAAGACTATTAAAATAAAGAAATGTTAAAATATAAATAGAGGTGATGGTTTGGTGTAGCTACTAAGCTAGGACCTACAAAATGAAACCCGGAAAACAACATGTCACCACTGCAAGACTAAGATACAGTAAGCTGTTTCTATGTAGATAGGAGAATAAATTTAAAAAAAAATGTTATTTTAAAATGGGTGAACGTTTTTTTATAGAGTGACGAAACAAACAAGTCTGCGCCTGATGGAAAGTGACACGCCTGCCAATGGGCAGCAAAATGGCACAAAGGGTCTGTGCAATGCTCGTCACCCATAGATTTAAGAAATTCCATCGCTAAGTCCAGTAATTACGTTGGTATCGGTACTCTTCATACCGGAGTACAGCAGTGCGTGTTAGGCTGTTGAATAACTGGCAATGTACAGGTACCACACCAAACGTTCTGCAAAATAGTCCTATCGTTTACGAAACATTGATAACAGGATCTACCATCTTAGTCTATACATATGATAATATAAATAAATTCTATTTGACAAGTCGGGAGTTCAAATACAAATAAATTCGATATAAAATCCCTAAAATATTTTCACTTTATAATAGAAAAAATAATTAATCGAGGCAGAGTAGAAAATATTTAGACAAAAAGATCAAAGTTAAAACCACGAAAAGGAAGAAATATTTTTAAATTATTTCAAAAGGAAAAGAAACCCCTTTTCGAGTGATCATTATCACGCGCTCTATGATATAGTAAAAATTTAATAAAGAGCTGAAAGCAATTTTGTTCCACAGCCTTCAGGATAAAAGCCGAGCTCTTTCAAACAGATGTGATAATAGATCTAAAAGCAACGTGCATATTTCATGTTAGGCTCTTCGAAAACTCACGCGGATTTGTTAGCTGTGGGAACCACGGTATTTTGCATATATCTCGAAATATTTCTACAGAAACTTTACTTGCAAAATTTGTGAAATTTATCACAATATTCGGTGATACAACGAAAAAGATTTTGGATATATTTTGTTACGTTAAAGGATTTTAATAATTGATTATTATATTAAATACTTGTCAAACAAATTGGTTTCAGGGATTTAATTAATTGCCGTTAAACCCTTTTATTTCTTTTTAGCATTTATCTTCAAACCAATAGGACTCAAATATCCTTTTTAACATCATATGCGAACTATCATCATAAATTTAAGAGAAAATCGGTTTAATAACTCTTTGAAGAGTTCAAATAATATTTTTTTTTTTAATACAGCTCTTTGTCAAGGAAATAAAATAAAATTTCTGTGAAGTTGAATAAAAAGGAAGATAGGACACTTGTTATTACTCGGTAGGTTTTTAAATGTTAGTATTGATGTCACGCATATGATGGTAAGCGACAACCTTTCCCATATTTACATATTGTCATACAGATCTTGCTTCTTTCTATGCCATGCTCATCACATAGAGATATAAAATGGTCAATATCTCTGCCCAGTAATTACGTTAGCAATATTGCCCTTTAAATCGGAACACACATACACACATCATTGCTTAGTGGTAGATAAGTTGCAATGGCAGTGGTTTGAACTATAAACTGTGAAGCAAAGGCTGATTAAATAAACATCGTATTGAATATGATAGAATACCTAAGGTTGATCATAAATCCTTAAAATCTTAAGACAGTGAATGGAAACACCAAGCTTCTTAGGATTTCATTTATTACAAGTAACAACCATATCGTTCGGCACCCAATATCTAGAGACCATTGAGAACTTATTTTATTCCAAAAGTCTATGTTTTAAGCGACAATCGGGATTTTAACTCCAAATTCCTATAAAATGTAATCTGTAACCTTTACCGTACTTTATCGACCGCATATTGTAATTTCGAAAATTTGGGTAAATAAAAATGTTTTTTACACTTGCACAGAATTTAAGTATTTAAGCAATATAGTAAGAGAGTATTACTTTAAAATGAAATACGAGTGTTGAATTACCGTTTCTACGGATTTTTTGCGTCCGGACTTAATGGGTCCGTTACGACAATTAATGGTGTAAAATATTCGAAAGTAGATCAAAATAAAATATCTCCATCGTGTAGTGGTATAAATCTGCGGTTAAAACCTGAAGCCGTGGGTTTGAAACCCGCTGAAGGCATTGACATTTGTATTGTTATTTCTTGATGAGGTTACGGTTCCCTTTCCCCTTTGATGGGTTCCCGTCTTTTCGTTGTGGAGGGGTTTTTATAAACGTATCTTCCCGCGGTCGGGTCACCCGCGGCGAAGTCAAGAGGAACCCAAATGCTGCCGGCCTGTAGTGTAAGTCTGGCCAGCCCCTTTCGAATGGGGTCATACTGTCAACTTTCGATGTGCTTTGGAATGGTGTGGCAGACAAGTTAAAGTTAGAGTGAGGAATAGTGAGTGAGGAAGGAGGAGTATTGAAATTGTGTACGTTGTTTGCCCTATCTTACACAAGTCGGTGGAGCGTAACCGTTTATGCAGCGTGGTATGGCTGCGAGAGGAGAGGAGGGTTAATACCCTCCTCTCCTCGATGCGCCGTTTAACTTACTCTATGCTGCACAGAGTCCCCAACAGGGTTAGGGTTAGGCTTATCATGTCTAGGAATAGTCTCAGAAGCAATAAATCAGCTCCTGGTCCTCACGGGCTTCGACAGTCGAATAGGGGGTTCGCTAGCCATTATATAGAAAGCCAAGTAGGAAGACGCCCTCCAAGTTCCAGTACGCCTTACATGGAAATATACTTATATACACGCCACAATTCCATATAATAATTTACGGTCAAAAACATTCAATGATTTAGCCATAAATGGAAGCAGTTTGAATATTGCGAAACGTATACTGAACCGTAAACGTTTTACGATACCGCCTCAAAATAAATCGTAAAGTAAAAACAGCACCTTAATGTAGAATAATGTACGTGTATATGCATTTCCATTGAGCTCGGGTAAGATTTCTGCTTCGGTAAATAAGAAGGTAAGCGTCTCCGAAATAATCATTCGACTTAAAAACTAACGCTTTCTTTCAGTTGACGTAAATTTACCTTAGAGAAAAAATCGGTTAACGTATGAACGTTCGTATTTACGTATTTTATAGTTCTTTTAGGAAATAAAGGAGCACAATAATAGTATTGCCTAGAGAACACAAAAGACTCGTACGCCTGAAGCCATATTCTGAATGTAACAATTGAAGTGGCGGTGGAAGTGGACTCTTGCAGAGTCCGACTGGGGCGGTACCGTTGCCAGTTATTCTGCCGCCAAGCAGTAGTGTGTAAGCACTACTGTGTTCCGGTTTGAAGGGCAATGATACGAGCGTAATTACAGGGCAAATAGATAGACCATCTTATATCAAATCAAATCAAATCAAAATATCTTTATTCAAATAGGCCTATACAAGCACTTTCGAATCGTCATTTTTACA
>DWGO01000451.1:0-12246 GCA_018247635.1 Eurytides dolicaon deicoon
TGGCGGCAGAATATCTGGCAATGCAGTGGTACCTCCCCAGTCGGACTCTGCAAGAGTCCTACCACTTATAAAAATATGCGATGAGGAAATGAAATTATACTATTGTTTAATGTTATTCGTGCGTTGAAAAATTATCGAATAATCCTAAGAATAGAGAACAATACTTGAGAAAAAATTGTTTCTTGTACTTACTATTATGTTTGTATTTATTTCCAGATTTCATGCGGATGTGAAATATGATACGCATCACCCTCATCATCCTCATCATCATTACCACCATGACCATTAGATGTGATGAAATGTGATAAATTTATATTTATAAAGAATATAATTATTAACAATTTATAAACATATTACATAAAACCTAATATATTTTGATTCAAGATAAAATATGAAATAAAATATATTTGTATCACAATTACGTTATAATTTATTTAAAACTTCCCTTGATAAAAATTTATTTGTTTATGTTGTAAAGTAACTAAATGCATATTATGCTTTAAATATTTTTGGTGGACTTATACAACTTAACAAAAAATTTGTTAATATTCTTACCTAAACTTACCACTACGTGCTAAACATATTTGATGTTTTAAAAATATACAGTTTATATTACAATTAATATTTAACTTGATAACTTTAAGCAATATTTAACTTTTAACGTTAATCGGTTAGTTGGATCGGATTCCATAATACGAATGAGTGATCCTTGTATTTAATTCTGAGACCATTTTTGTTAATAAATTATGTTCATGAATTATATTTAATAGTAGAAAGCAGTAAGACATCGAAAACAATTGTTTGGCATTTACATAAACTTTACTGTCACCTTGTTATCCAGGTCCAAATATTTATTATGTGTTCATGAATTTACGAGAGTCTTGTCATATAGGACAGCAATGTCCACAAAACTATCCTTGTCTGTGTCCATTCCATCAGAAAATCGAGCTTATTGATCTCTAGATAGAAAACCCCGACTACCAGGTTGTGCCTTTGAGAGCGCAAAACATTCGGAGACCATACGTTAAAGCTCTACAACTGACGGAGGAGCCATACTTTAGAATGTATGTGGTCTTAATAACCTAAACCTGTATAGCATAGACAAAGTCCTTGATTCCCCAAATTGGTCAGCGAAACTGTTAAAGGAAGCTGTGGTATCTACGAAATGTGAATGGCGCTTGTGCGCTGTGAGGCGTCGTAACCGCGTACGTTTTCTATCCAGGGCGGTTCAGTTTAAATTTACTAGATTTAGCCAAAAGTATACATGATAACCGGCATCACCAAGCCACAACGGCTTAATGATACTCAGGGTTTAACGCCTGACAATAAGGTACTAAGCACTTCTGTCAAATCTCAAATCGATTGTTTTAAACCGATCTCATCGATCCTTTCGTTTTCTCATATACCCAGGTACCGGGATGTATCAGCCCCAGAAAGGGTTGTTATGTTGATGGGAAGACTCATATCTATACACTCGAAGTTAACAATCCTACCTTTTTCCATATGAAGTAAGGCACAATAAGCTGTCCTTAGCGATATTCCGATGTAACTGCAAAAATGGTAAAGGTATTTAGCAAGCTTATCAGATCGGAGTAATTAGAGGCGAATAACTTGAGGTCATCCATGTGAAAAGGTCACTTACATTCCACCTCCCCGATACCGAAATCTTATTCCCAATTTCTCCAAAAAGGCAGAACCATATAGGACTCAAACAATTGTCCCGAATGATTCCCTTTCGTAGCCGTATCTGGTTTTATGTACTCGTCATCCAGTCGCCCAGATAAGTGTTGTGCTTCATTGCACCTATATATTGTTCTAAGAAATATTTTACTGCACAGTCAACCTTGTACAGCTCAAGAGCCATTTACATATGAGATACCAAGTTGAGTGCCTCTTCCTAATCAATAGTGACAGAATGGCTCCAATGGTTGTGTTTAACAGTCACTCGTGTAGAACGCCTTGGACACTGTTCACTCACTCCGAATCAATAAAACCGCCGCTTTCAGACTGGTATGGACTTTACTAATATTAGTCTGGACAGTGAGTTGCCTTAACACTTGATTACCTCAGAACGGTTACAAAAGAGCGAACCATACGAGTAACCGGCACGAAGGACCAATGTTTGTGGCGCACTCAACTGGAGGACCCCTCGTGGTCTTGATGACGCGCGCCACTCTGGAACGCCTTAAACACTGTTCACGCAGAGCAGGTACACAAGAGCGAACGCAGTCCTAAGATAGACTTGGCTCTTATATTGCTACCCGTATATCTCAACACCGCGATTCAGAATTTACTTAATACAATTTATAATTGGCACAGCGACCACCACCTTTTGACTAAACACATCAACTTTCTGTTGCAACATGCCCTATTACCGTGAACCGCATTGAATCCGGTTTTCGTAAGCGATCCTTTGGTTCATATTATATTCGCGCTTAATCAGTTTTTACGCTATATGTTATTGAGTTTAGTCCAAATTAAGCCCAAGAAGACAGTTAGTAGTAGCGTCTCCTGCTAGCGTCCTTGTTACCTCAGCATCAATGGAAATTCTTGGTGTCGACATATCGATTGAGGTTCATATTTGCGGTCACCTGAATGGAAAAGCCAAGTTGGCTTTTTTAATTACATGGAGTAACGAAACGAGCAAGTGGTGCACCTGATGGTAAGTGACACACCTGCCCATAACAACACGGTGCCTCACGGAACCTGTTGGGCCCTGCGCTACGCCCGTCACCCAGATATTTGAGATATTCTATTTCTATGCCCAGGTGCCACTATTGCCCTTCAATTCGGAACACAACAGTGCTTTCACAATACTGTTTGGCGGTTGAATAACTAACACTGCAACGATACTGCACACGGACTCTGTAAAAGAGTCTAACCACTTATAAAATGGCTTTTCAAACCAACCCCCTCCCTCCAGTTTTATAACGCGCAAGTAAGGCCATACAATAGGCTGGGATGATGATAGTGACGATGATGGCTAAACAGGGAATACTGCTCTCATCGCTGAGCTGGGCACCTCTTTTTTACGAGATAAAGTGACGAGACGAGCAAGTTGTGCGCCTTATGGTAAGCGTCAAGGCAGCCCATAAAAACACAGTACCACACAGACCGTGCTTGGCCCTGTGTCGCACTTGTCACCTAGAGATATAAGATAGTCTATCTCTTTGCCCTGTAATTAAGCTGGAATCATTTCCTTTCAAATCGGAACACAGTAATGTTTACACACTACTGCTTGACGGCAGAATATCTGACAATCCAGTGGTACCACCCCAGTCGGACTCTGCAAGAGTCCTACTACTTATAACTCAATACTCAGCTCCATACATTTTCCCGCATTCAACGTAAACCTATTCGAATCGTCGATGACCAAGCTCTTTCCTATCCGTTTGACCCACTGGCCCTGCGAATAGACGATTCGTCTCGTCGTTTTTGTCTGGGGAAGTTTTCAGGGGATTTTTTTGGATTCTCTCAGGTTTGCTTCTTGCCTACGTGACAAATTATAAATTACCATTCATACTACCTGAATGGCTGAAGAACCACCACAGTGCACTTTTCTAGGTATTTTCTTCCACGCACGGCCAACTTGTGAAATTGGATATCGCCACCGATATTTCTGGATCGATAAGACTTATGGAACTTTAAAACAAGAGCCCTCTCCTACTTTAAAGCCGGTAACGCATTTTCAAATCCCTTGACGTTGTAAATGCCCATAGGCGGCGATGAAGGTGAAATGCGTGCTCGCCTGTCTCGGTTCCATCCGTTAGATTTTGGAAGCCTAGTAACAATAGATGTCCAGATATGGATATATTTTTGAAACTCTTTGTCCAGTAGCAAAATCGGCCTTGGTAATATCAACTTTCCAAAGGCATGGTGAAAACAGTCTTTTTAGATAATTTGTTTCCATCCGTTAAGTTATTATGATTATATATTTAACTCATAAAACATGCAATTATGTCACAATGGAAAAAAAACCTGCCACCATGATGTTCAACGTAAATACCCGTTCATTTCTTTTAAAATTTTCAACATTTCATGGTTCTTTAAATAATAACAGTAGTCTTAAAATTAATTACACATATGTGAAAATTAATTAGTATCATCATTTAGCAATAACACATTAACGTTTTTAAAAGCTTTCGCTTCCGTTGCATGCGACGCGAATCATTTGAAAAAATGGTGTTTCGTAAAATTATAGAAACCTTGAAAAGATTTCGTTTCATACGTTGAGATATGATATAAAACACGCGCATTTCGTTTAACTCGCATCAGTTAACTGTTAGCAATAGTCATTTTAACACTAGTCATTCAGGCATTATAGCATAATAAATATTGCAAAATGATGTCTCAGGTAATTTAATTAAGAACACACTAAGATGTCATTGAGCATTTTGCATATTGAGACATAAAAGTTATTTCTGTGGCAGGTACTGTGCTGTTTTGCAATCTTCGCTATAGTGGCTTCCCAAGATCACGGCCACGCATACTCATCCAACCACATCTCACGGCACGACGGTCATCACGAGACTGTACAGGTTCACGATCATGGCCATGAACATAGCCATGGACATGTTGACTATCACGTTAGTTAAATAACTTTATTATTTGAACAATGAGCAAAATATGATATTTAATTATGAACGAATTGATATTAAAGATACAATGCGTTAATTAACTTTTTTCCGTTAAAAGTAATATACTATAAATTAATATTGAAATATTTCAAAAGAACTTCGATTAAAAGTGCCAGTATAAATTTCATCGTTTAAGTATTCACCAGTCACAAGTCTGTAAGGTTTTCTTCAATAAAGTCTTTTTGAACATCATCGTCGTGTAGAATATCTGAGATGTCTGTCATAATTTTCCGAATTTACAATTTCAACGTACAACCTTTTTATTTTTGTAAATGTAAGCCTCATGTCTATTGAATAATAGTTAATATTATATATTATAGAACTTTTGTCTTTTTAGCATTTTGTATTATCAGTATACATATGTATATATATTTTTCTATTTTATAGACTCATCCTAAATATGAATTTGAGTACAAAGTGGAGGACCATCATACAGGTGATAAAAAATCGCAGCATGAGCACCGCGATGGAGATGTCGTTAAAGGCGGGTACGCATTGAACCAGCCAGACGGCTCTGATAGACATGTAGAGTACCATGCCGACGATCACAGCGGGTAATCACCATCACTCTTTTTGCATTTTATCTGCCTTAGTATGTAATATATAGATTCCGATATAGATATAGATTCCGTCTCCAAAAGGTGTCAAAATCATTCATGGGTCTGACTGTACGCGTATATGATAACATTCCACAAGTTCTCTTGAATCTACCACTCGGACCTTTTAAAACTAAATTTAAAAATATCTTATTACAAAAAGCATACTACACTGTCTAAGAGTTTCTGGTAAATCAAAATGTATGGAATTAAGTTAATTGACTCCTATGTCGGATAGCTAATCGGTTGTACAATTGAACATTATAATAGTATTTTAAAAGAGCAACTGTTGAGTTCCTTGCCGGGGGCTCATCTCAGCAGAACTGCATTACGTGCCGGTGGTAGCTTCCTCACGAACTTATATGTATAAATGACTACTCGACAGCGCCTACATAGGCCTATTTGAATAAAGATATTTTGATTTGACTTGATTTGATTGTAAAAGATTAATTGCAAGGTTAATTTTTGTGAATGGTAGGAACCTTTTGCAGAGTCCATCTGGAGTGGCACCACTGCATTGTCAGTTAAGTTAAGCCCTGCTATCTTTCGGTTTGATGCCAGCGTAATCACTGGCCATAGAGATAGAATAGGTTAAATCTCTCGCTAAAGAGCGCAACGCAACGCCAGCAGGTTCTGTGTGGCACTGTGTTGTTATGGGCAGCGTGCCGCTTACCATCAGGCACAAGGCTTGCTCGTCTCGTTACTTTATCTCACAAAAATAATGTTTGATTATATAATGTCAAGTATTCGCGTAAATAGAAGAAACAAATATGGAGAATTCGAGGGTCTTCGAAGTAACAAAAGTTTCGCAATGCGTCTGGTGAATTGGTCGGCCACGGTGAAAAGAACCTCCTCCAAGGTCACTAGTATGACGGGCGAAAATATTCCCTTTCCATCGCGTCATTAGCGATTCATCAACTACTTATCTCGGGGGAAAGTTATCGCTTTACGACTCACCATGAACCAGTAAATACCGGAGGGAAGCTGATGAAAAAAAAAAGAAGCGGCCAAGTGTGAGTTGAACTCGCTTACCGATAGCTCCGTACAAACGTATGTTAGCAACACTGCCGAAAGAGGGGTATAAAAGAAACAGCATCGATCATTTCATTCTACTTTGTTCTCAAGGTGGTTGACAAGATAAAGTTTTGATTTGCTTTATAACTTTTGTGGTTAAAGTAATGAAAATGAATTCCTAATGATTTAAATAAGTTTTAATCAACGAAGTAAATAAAGAGTTCCTTGTATTTAATAAGCAAACACGGTGACTTTATAAGTGTTCATTTTCTACCGCACTTTCATTATTAGAGTAGTATGTAGCTAACACTTAACTTATATATACTTACTTATACCTATATAGGTATAAGTATATACTTATAGATTTAACAGTCCCCCCATCGAAGATTAACGATGTTTTTACGGTTTCCAGATATTTTTACGTGTGTTATAAGACATTACTTCTTGCCAATTTTTTCAAGAGATTAAGTGACGAGACGAGCAAGTCGTGCGCCTGATGGTAAGCGTCATGCCTGCCCATAACAACATAGTTCCACACAAAGCGTGCTTGGCTCTGTGCACTAATTTTACTGACATCATTGCTCTTCAAACCGGAACATAGTAATGCCTACAAACTACTGCTTGGCTGCTGAATATCTGATAATGCAGTGGTACCGCCCCCGTCGGACTCTGCAAAAGTCCTACCACTTCCAAATTCCATTGTTCTAGTTCACTGGGAAGTATCCTATAGGTTTTGATTACTTTATGAAATCAAATTATCAAAATATAAAAATATATCTATCGGTCGTGTGAACTTATCAAGTTTGACTTTTTCACAACTGAAAAAGACTGTATAATTGAGTATTTGATTTATATTTCACGTTAATATCTCCACGCGTTCCTGAGAAAAAGTGTCTTGATAGACAAACGGATAGATGGACTGGCAGACAACAAAGTGATCATATAAGGATTCCGTTTTTCACATGGTGATACGGAACCCTAAATACTGAGGAAATGGCATACAGCGGTTTGGTGCCTATTCCTATTGTTTCCCCACAAAACAATGGAATGTAATTAATTTATTACGCCTCGAATGCGAATACGAATACGTCGGACTTGTTTTTCGTTTGTTTTTGCAATTTTTCTATCATTAATTTTTTTAAAACACCGCTGCACCGCAAATTAGCAGGGATATGTATAGATCGTGAGTAGTCATAGTATCAAATTTTATTTGAGGCACACGAATCGTTTCGGACTAATATGTAGAAATTTATAGTTTAAGGTTCAGAACTAAATCGATTTACAGATTATAATAAAAGTAAATATTATCTGAAATGATGAAGACTAATTTCCAAATGCTTGATATAAAAATAAAAAACAATATATTCCCACAAATTTTATATACATATTTTTATAAACTTTCATAACTAACAGATTTTAATAACGTTCAATTACAAAATACACTGCGGAATATGTTAAGAAAATCACGCTATACAGATTTAGTTAAGTTGAGTATATTTAGCTTTTTGTAAAACGCTTCATATAGCCGTAGCAAAAATGTCTTTTTCTCACAGACTAACAGACGGGTTTCTACGTGGTAGGACTCTTGGATAGTCCGACTAGGGCGGTACCACTGCATTGCCAGATATTCTGCCGCCAAGCAGTAGTGTAAGCACAACTATGTTCCGGTTTGAAGGGCAATGATGCCAGAGAAATTACAAGGCAAAGAGATAAACTATCTAATATCTCTTGGTGACTATCGCAGCACAGAGCCAAACACGCTCTATGTGGTATTATGTTGTTATGGGCTGGCGAGACGTGTAAGTCGTTCGCCCAAAGGTAAGCGTCACGCCTGCCTATAACAAAAAGAGAATTTATGCAATTAATTTATTTTTTAATTTTCACTATTTTCTACGCCGTTAATATTTTTAAAACACTGCCGCATTACTTAATACTTTCTCTTCAATAAAACAAATTTAATCGTGTTTTTATTTACTTTTTACCCTAGAGTATTTGGTACTCTCAAATGCTTTCTTTTAATACATATTTTAAGGCTTAGTCCTATGTCAATTTATATTTAATCCAATTTGTTTTCACCACACAATCATGTACCTATCAATCTCGCGTGGCATGCCACGCTCCGGAAGCGACACGCGACAATAAAACCTGACGCTTCTGAAACGTGTATTGTAAAAATAAGACTGAGGCAAATTCGCCAAGTCTGCTCGAGTTTGTTGGAACAATTCCCGATTTGCGGCGCAAAAGACAAGAGATTGGGAAGGAAGTATGCTATTACAAGCATTTTATAGAAGAGGAAAGTGAGTTTTGTTTAAATTAATTTTTATCCCTTTAATCCCTTTTTATTTTCGATGAACCTATTTGTATGTAAGTTTTTGTACTAGATGCTATATAGACGCCATCTATCGTTCACGGTAAAAACTGATTGGATTTTTGTTGAAAAGATATCGATATAATAATAAATTCTTTGATGGACCCCATCCGAAAATGTACTGAAATTCACCATCTATCAATAACAAATTGTTACAATTTATGAGTATTTAATATAGTAAGGAAAGGGTTTTTTTAGGAGATAAAATGAAGAGAAATCATATTATGCATCATTTGGTAAGCATGTCGCCTAATAACAACATAGTACCAGAAAGAACGTGTTTGACACTGCGCGGCGCGTACCACCCAGAGATTTAAAATGGTATGTTTATCTCTATTCCCAGCCGAAAAGAGTCCTACTACTTAGTAAAATATTTACTATTTATTAAATTCTTATCTCTTATACATTTTGCAGAGTCGGTCTGGGTTGATACTCCGAAACACAGCAGTGCTTGCGCCAAGCAGTACGTAAGCACTGCTGTGTTTCGGTTTAAAGGGCAATGATGCCAGCGTTATTACTGGGCATGCAGATAAAACATCTTAAATCTCTGGTTGACGAGCGCAGCGCAGGGTCAAGTAGGTTATGTTTAGCACTGTGCTGTTATGAGTAGGCGTGACGCGGACCATCTCTCTTCATTTTCTTCTTCTTGGTCGTTACGTTCTTGTCGGAACGGTCGTGATTGTTATGATCGGCAAACGGGTGGCAATCGCCTCATGATCTTTTGCTATCTTGATCTATTTCCGGCCTTCCTGGTACACACATTTAATGGAAACCCACGTCACTTATTAAATAATTAAAAAAATAATGACTAGAATTTGCACTAAGATTAGTGTAGATACACGAGAACTGATCCATTTTATGAAATCGAATGATTGAATCGCTTAATCTTGTGACTTATACTGCAATAGTGGTCCAGACGTGAACATAATATAATGAGGATGGGGTCGGAGAGGAAAGTTTTTGAATGATCTGAAAAGTGTAAATCGGTAAATGTTTTAGGCAAAGACATTCATCTACGAATGTATGAATTTAGCTTAAATTTCATTTTGTTTGTTTCATGAAACTGTTCCAAATAACAGTAGAACATACACTTTATATTGAAGCATCGTAATGAAAATTGACTATCAATTTTAACCATTGATCTATATTTCCATTCTTCTGTACGTTCACATCGCAAAATAAAGTTCTGGCTAAAAGTAACCTGATTCACTTCCTAGAACTTTAATGTTGCACTCCTCCAACCGCTATGACCCACCTCACCGCTTAAGCGCAATAAGAGCTAACATTTCACTGAGACGTGGACAATAAAGTTAAGCCGGCTCTTGTGGTATATTTCAAAATTTTATTTTGACCCGTTCCCTTCTCACAACTGACCTAAGCTTGGTTGAAACAACATACGTACATTCACACTTTCTCTTAATTTTTCATTATTTTTAATTATCGGTACGTGAATAGAAAATTTTAGTCGACTTTTACAACACTTTTACAAAAAATTGCCATAGCTAATGTTTTTTATCATAATTTTTTTTCAGTACCTTAAATTGGATAAAAGGAAATATTCGTGGTTTGTATTTGCATCGTTAATAATAAAAACATAATTTATCTAATCCTATATTTCAGAAAATGATGATGTTGGAAAAATTCTACATAAGGTGTTTAATTATACTAAAGGCGCCGAAGAGTGAAAAACATTTAAACTACATTATTATACTTAAAAATAGACAAAATAAAAAAAATCACAACAAATCATACCCCTGAACCCTGAGCTTAACGAAAAGGAATAAGAATCAGATGGTTATGGACGTAGTTATGATTCAGAAGGAATGTGACATATACTACATTGTATTCCGGAAAAGTAGAAAAGAAAACTATTGAGACCCGAAATTGAAATCCGTGAGTGAAGATACCGGAAGAGCTAGTAATTGTGGTAAATCGATGTTTTCTAAACGGTAAAACTCTTTTGCAGAGTCCGCCTGGAGTAGTACCACTACATTGCACGTTATTCAACCGCCAAACGGTAGTGCATATGTACTAAATATTTCGAATACAATAGAAATAGTAAAAGTACTTCCGATTCGATACCAGCGTTATTACTGAACATAGAAATAGAATATCTTGAATCTCTGAGTGACGAGCGCAGCGCAGGGCTAAGCAGGTTCTGTTGGGCACTGTGTTGTTATGGGCAGGCGTATCGCTTACCGTTTCTTGTCTGGTCACTATATAAAATTAAAAAAAGCCGACGATTTGCGATGGCTGTCGATGGACAGCGATAACAACCAACGACATCATTATTTAATATAAATATATCTTTTTAGGAGATAAAGTACTCCTGCCTATGATAACACTACTATGTTATCATAGGCAGGCGTGTCACTTACTCAAACTGCTACAGTGCGTCATTCGAGATTTAATATGCTAAATAAGTAAGTAGTTATTATTCTATCAAAAATATTATATCAGCATACCTTTTTCCCACAACTTCACGATATTCAACATTCACGCAGGATTTTATTTCATGTCCATGTTTCCCTTTTTGTTGTTATATTTTCTTAAATGAGAATTACTCTATGTAACTCTCCGAAGAGAGAAAATCTCAAAATTCAATCATTTTCCGATTTATATAATCACAAACGATAATAGTGAAACCATCATACAAGTGAACGTTGTACGGCACGCCAACTTGACATAATACAATTTCTTTGTAAAAATATATTTTTCGTGTGTGATCGCTTCACTAAAGGGAAATCCATAGGAAAACGCCTCCGTGAGATTCTACTGAAGTCGCATTATTCGATTATGTGGCGCGTCTTAACATCGTCTGTGAAGGGTGGAAACCTCCACGCGCCACGATCGACGTGAAGTGTGAGGTAAAGGCATTGAAGTATGTCTAACTTCACGTCAATCTTGGCACGTGGCGATGAATTGTTAAATGAAAATGTTGATTTTTGAAATTGTTTTCGTACTTAAGATCGATTTATATTTTTGCGATTCTGTTAACCGTACGTATGTTCAAATTTTAAAAGTCTTATTTAATGTATACAATGGTGGGTTTTATGTAATAAAAGTTTAATGTAGTCCGCCTGTGGAAGTATTCTAGTTATTCTGCCATTTGCTTGCCAATGCTCAAGTAATACGGTGTTCCGGTTTAACGGACAATGTTAACAGGGAATTTACTGAACATTGAATAATAGCGTATATCTCTGGGTCATGAAGGCAGTACAGGGCCACAAATATAAAATGGCCTTTTTGCAGAAATAAACTTCAAACATACTTCAAATAAAAACACGATAACCCTTGCATTTTATTGCTTTGCGGAAAAGTGACTGGCGATACTGTGGTCCACCTTCCATCGGACTGAATGAGTCCTAACACATGAAGATAATGTAGCATTAATACCTTAAATACTGACCAGATTTTAAATTAAAGAAATACTCAAAAACCGGGTCAGGTTTGCAGAATCATGCAATCCTATGCACACAAAAATTAATTAATAAATAATATCAGACAAACTTTATGGATACTTTATGGATACCATATGGATACCACCATTTAATTTCCGATTTATATTTTTTTTAAATATATAGACAAAAAGACACATTGGGCATAGAAATATAATATCTTGAATCTCTGG
>DWGO01000452.1:0-12246 GCA_018247635.1 Eurytides dolicaon deicoon
GTACCACACAGAGTGCTTGTCTCTGTGCTGGGCTCGTCACCCAGAGATATAAAATGATCTATCTCTTTGCCCTGTAATCACGCTGGCATCGTTGCCCTTCAAACCGAAACACAGTTGTGTTTACACACTACTGCTTGCGCGGCAGAATATTTGGCAATGCAGTGGTACCTCCCCAGTCGGACTCTACAAGAGTCTTGACACTTGGAAAAATTAGCTATTGCTTGGTAATATAAATTTGGAAATAAACGCTACTTATACTCGTATACTTATATACTTTTTGCTTCAAATAAAATAATTCTCTGCTATATTCACTATAAAAACGCTATCGGTTTGTTCTTCGCAAACTATATTATGATGAAACTATTTTTTTTGTAGCTCCAAAGTTAACGAATTAACGCTGTTTAATCAAGAAGCATGAAATGTTTTATACCGCGACGAAACTGGTTAAGGCGAATAGGGTAAACTTGAAATTAAGTTATTAAAACATGTCTACGATGAATAACGTAATTGCAAAAATGTTTAACGGACAACCATAACTCTTACAATTTCGGCGTGTTTTTTTTTTTGCTAACAACGGCGTTAATGAACTTGTACTGAATTATTCATAACTATGAGGGTTTTTTGTTGCTCCATTTTAGTCATAATTTAATTTTAATGGATATTGTCTAAGCTCTTGATTGGAAGTATAAATTTTGTTTTTATTTGTGTTGTGAGTAGAAGAAATGTTATTTATTGTTTGACTTCTTGACATTAGTTTTTGCTATTTATAAGGTAATTTACATTCGTTTAATGATAAGCAGGTGTAAAAGATATGTAATCTGTTAATTTTCGACTAAATATTATATTTTGAGCGATGAATGTTATTAAAACATCTTGTATCTATTTACCTATTATTGCATTATTTTTCTGGTTATATATTTTTAGTTATACTTGTAGAATAAAGACATGGCTTTACAATTTTATATATTTTTACTTTACTAATTTATTGATACTACTAATATTCGATATGACCTTTTTATAATGGTAGGATTCTTGTGGGGGTCGCCTAGAGGATGGATTAACGAAAAAATCAACATGTCATTTTCAAATTTATTTATGAAGTAAAAGGCACAGAGGTTATATTTATCGTTTAAGATCACGTTGCAAAGTTTCTCTCTACCTTTTTAAAATAAAATACTAATTATGTATATCGTTATAATATCAACGCTTGTATTGTGCCACATTACTTCTTTAGTTTTTAAAATAGCTAAATTTTAATTATATGTATATTAAAAATAATTACTAAAGAAAAAGTACGACACCTATTATTAATATGCTTCATATAATATTATATTAAATAAATAGGTACTTCTACAGGTATTTTCATGTTAATTTCGTCGTCTCGTTTTCTTATAATATCCATATATTTAATGTTTATTCATATTAATAAAAGAATTGATATAATGTAATAGTCAAACTTTTGAAACTTTTTCTTTATTTCGTATTTTAAGCGTAAACGAAATGTGGTTGGTACGCATGTGAAAAAGAGTGGAATACTTTATAAATGTTCCTCCTCATGAAGTCTCGAAACTTCATAAATGCATACAGGCAATCCTAAATGAAAAATGCACGTAAAAAAATAACATAATTGGGTAATTATTGATGGTGGTTTTTCATAACAGTCTCCAAATGATTTGGAGACATGTACACTTCTGTATTATTTTATAAAAGAATAGCTAAACTTCCGGCAAAGAATATTAAAGTAAAATTAAAAAAAAAATTACTTCAAAATTCTTTATTCAATTGTAGTTAAATAGTTAATATTAAATACTTGTCACACATTACATAGAAAGTAACGTGTCTTAATTCTGCCTATCTGATTTCAGTTATAATATACATATTTTATTATTACATATTTTCGTATATATATATATATATATATAATAAGAAATTCAAATTGTTCATAATCTAATTTGACAATAAAAATACATACATGTTATTAAATTGATTTCAAACGTCACAATTAACACATTTGTATTTCATTCTTAATTTTAACAAGCAAATATATTAAATGTAATCGACATTTATTAGAGTCTTTGCTGTAGATAGCATCATAGTTTTATTATTTTTTATCAGCACATTCGTCTGATTGGTTACAGATCCAGAGAGAAGTTAAAAATGCGTGGGTGATATAAATAAATAAATTGGTGATAATCGTTAAGAAATGTCATTTATCGGAATAGAAAGTATCCTCTATGTTAAACCACGTTATGAAATATAATTATGGCAAAGAAAATCGGTTTCACCGATTGAACGAAAAGCTAAATTAAAAAATGTTTACATTTATAACCATACTAGGACTTAACTATAGCATAAGTTTCATACTTTTAGATCGTAGGAACATTGTTCTAGAATACACGAAGGCCTTTAATAGACTTTGATGCAACTGAGTTTTAAAAAATATATTATTTCTGTACACAATTGCGTCCCTTAGCGAGCGTGCGTTCAGTTCAGTGGAATCATTTTTAAAATAGGCGCCCGCTCTAATCTCAACAGACCGTATAGCGAACACAATAACAATTTCTGCGCAACGCACCTTACCGATAACAAAATGGAACACCTCTCCGGCGTTGCGATAAGAAATGCGACTTTCCACGCATATTAAACACGATAACGGCGCCGATAAACGCCCATTGTTGCCGCGGAATTGCTAATCAACAGATCTCGATTGGAAATCCGTCTGCAACTGTAACCGTTTATCCAGATAAAACGTCCCGCTAAATGACAATATAGAGACAAATCGATTTATTGGATTTTAATCGAGTTTTCGTCGTTTTAATATATACTACTCACTGGTACTAAATAGCTTTATATGTTTTTCAATCTGTCTGCAACTGTAACTGTTTATCCAGATAAAGCATCCCTCTGAATGAAAATATAGAGACAAATCGATTTATTGGATTTTTAATCGAGTTTTCGTCGTTTTAATATATACTACCCACTGGTACTAATTACTTTATATAAAAAAATTGATATTGAAAAAAAATATATACATAGGATAGTATTTTAGCTAGCTGTAGTAGAATAAAAATACAAAGTAAACAAAATCGTTTGATATATAATTTGCATGCACGATATTGACATTTTATTGTAAAAAATTGCTTCCTCCTTGCCGGTTTCTTGTCTGTTGCTTATCGTATAAAATTAGCTTAATGAGAAATGTAAAAAAAATATCTAAATAAATTATTCATCACGCTCTTTTATTTTTCTTGTATATACTCTATTAGTAGCCAGTTTTATTTATTAAGCACGACGTTATATATACACGTATAACATACATACATACATATATACAAATATTAAACGGGTTTTGTGATAAGGATTTTTAGGCCTACGTCCTTTCTATCTGCGTAGCAATGGCTGCCTTCGACCAGGTGATGTTTGAATCAGCGCACCGCATATCGCCATAAAAATCTGCCTATAAAAGCCATTATGACTCTTTTTATCGGTAATGCATCAATAAAAGGCGCAAGTGTAACCGAGCCGTATAAATCGGCAAACTAAACAATGGCGCGGGCAGTTTCGCTCCACATTTCTGTGCGACAAGTTTTTCACTATGTGCAACGAAATTCATTCTATTTATCACAGTTATGAAACCACCACGCGCTGGCCAACACGTCTTCGCGTTGTATTCGTTTGGTTTTTTTGCTCTCTCTCGCGTCTTTTATTATTTAATTAAAACGAACAGTGGCTGTGTCTAAATTCGTTCTCTTACGTATTTATAACGTGAACCGCTTCACGCGATGCTCAAACGCGTACGGTCGTTCGATGCAAAACATGTGTAATGAAAACATCGGGAGCAACTAACTACACCTGTCTATTCTCAACTGGTGAGTTCTACAAATAATTTATCTACTAGAGCGTCCTACCGTGTATACGATACATCCAATGCCATCTATCTAACGGGCCGGCAACGAACGTAGTCGACGACAATTTCAGGTACATGGAACGTGACGCAACACATAAACGCACCAACACACGCGCGCCGAAAACATGTTTTCGGTGCGTGAGTGTGCGGCGTTCCTTCACGCACACTTATAACTGTTGGGGGTCGTAAAAACGGCAATTGAGAAGCTTCAGCCGTCCGCCGCAGGGTGGCGTTGATCAGAGCTTACCGTTTTCGATTCGATTTTTACAGGTTTTCGTGATGGCGCTGCTGTGCTATCGTAATATATAAATTTTTGAATATAAATTGCTTTGATTGATTTTGTTAAAAAATAAAATTCACAAAACAATATGTATGTAGATATATATAACGGTTTTTGTTGACTCAAAAATTTCGTGTTTTAGGCTTGTGTATTAAGTTTTTTTTGTCATTGCTTTTTGTTAGAGGATTATATTTTAACATATTCGAAAGGCAACAACACGTGAGTTTATGCTTAAATAGCCACGTACAGGCTTTGAGGTTATAATCTTGTGAGTTCGTGCATGCAGCCGTGCATAATTGATAGCTGCGAAGTAGCGAAAGGGACGTGTCAGGTGCATTGAGAAGAGGTCGGAGTTTTCAAGATGACTCCGATAGTGTCAACGAACTGTGCCCTTTGTGGCCTTGTATGAACTCTCCCGTTTGATTCATTTGATTTATGGGTGATTTGTATAACGAGATGACGCTGTTGAGTTAACTTGTGGGCTGGCAGTTTTATTCAGTGCTTACGGACTCAACCTTGCCTTTTTTATATGTCAGCATAATCAAGTTAAGTGCTTACTCTCAGCCGACATCAGCTGTTTTTTAATTTTTTTATTTTACCAATAATAGACATCATGTTCTTAGAATTTTAGTTTAATTTTCTACAATATCGTAATATTATATAACGTATCTTACGATGTAAAATCAAAGCAACTTGACTCAAAACGTTTAAGCAACCTTCTAAATATCGCACAAATAGAGTCGATTAAAAGTGATTCTAAGGTGTAGGACTCTTGCAGAGCCCGACCGAGACGGTGCAGCTGCATTGCCAGTTATTCTGCCGCCAAGTAATTGTGTATAAAAGCTACTGTGTTCCGGTTTGAAGGGCCATCTTATATCTCTGGGTGGCGAGCGCAGCACAGAGACAAATAGGTTATGTGTGGTAGTGGCTGTTCTGGGCAAGCTTAACGCTTACCATCATGCACACGACTTGCTCGTCTTGACTTAATCTAGTACAAAAAAATTATAAGTTACAAAAACCGCCACGTCGACGAGAGACCAGAGTTCGTTTTTTCCATTATTTTAAAACGACCGTCTATGCCGATGGAGTTCCGTAGTTTCGAGTTTTACATCCGCACGGGGCGGAGTGGCGACGGAGAGTGAACCTACACCCCTCTCATCTAACTTGGCCCATTACGGGGCTCTTCTATTCGTTCCAATTTCAAATTCGAGGATGATGCCGCAATATATGGGACCGCGACTCTGCCCCGATTGAGCCGAGTAGGCATAACAATATCATTTACGTATAAACGCTCGCGCCTCGCGCTTTGTGGGCAAATTGTATCGAAGATTGTCGCAGTGCTTTTTTTTATAAAATTGAACTCCTTTTATCATAGCTTACTATTTATGGTTTTAAGGAATTTTTGGGCAAAGAAAAAACACATTGCGTTTATTATTTAGAACTTATCAGTTGATAAAAAAATAACAAAAATTATAGAAAATAGACCAGGTTCCTATACAAAAATATTACAATAAAAGATACTTTTTTATTTTAAAACAACTCATATATGCATACAATATACTAAATAATTCATTATTGCATTGCTTTTCCCACATATTTTAGTCTTAACAGTAAACACTATTTTATTTATTTTTTATTTATGTAGGTAGGTACTGTGTTGTTATGGGCAGGCGTGACGCTTTCCGTCAGGCGCACGACTTGCTTGCTCGCTCTTCACTTAAATAGTAAAAAAAACACAATACCATATATTACAAATGAAATAAAAGTTTATAATATTAAACGGAGTGTAAGTTAACTTAATAAATTACTTAAGAAAATTCTATAGATATAGAATAAGTAATATATAAGTAAAGAATGCTACTGGAGAATTTTGTATGCGGCGGACTTAAAAATAATTTCTTACAGTTGCAGGGCACGTCTGTCCGTTATTTAAGTCGGGCCAATTCCACCGTCTCGTCTACGCCCGACGTTCGAATTCCAAATCACAAATGCACAGCGACACAAAGAAAAATAAAAAACCTCCTTCGAACAATAGAAATGCAACTTTTTCTATTCGTCGATCCGTTTGTATTTTGGAATTTATCTCCTCCCGCTCTCTTACAAGATCGATATCTATTTTGAATTTCGAAACGTTCCCAATATCTTTCGAGCTCTCTGTTCACATTCCTACACACTTATTTTTGAATCCATAAGTTTCTTACATCTCCGTAACGAGGCACTCTACCGAACCCGAGTTTAAAAGGTCTCTCAATACATCAGCGAACCAATTTACACGTCCACGTATGGTAATTGGTGGTGAAATGCTTAAGAATGCCGTCAATACTCAGAGTGAAGAATTTAAGATACCTAAAGTTTAATACAGTTAAGTTCATTAAGCCATGCGTAATTTTAATGGTATCAGTATATGTATATCAGATTTATTGCGAGCCGGAAGTACAAGTTTTATACCAAAAAAAAATATATATTTAAGTTTTAATGTTCACCTCAGTTTTGCCTGGTTTAGTTTTCGTAATTTGTTTATTTTCTTAACAATGTTTGTCATAATTTATATTCAAGTACAACATTATAATGCAATAGATATATAAAAGAAGAGAGTTATTTTTCTTGTCTGACATAATAAAAATAATGAAAACCAAAGATTATTTATTGTGTTAAAATTTTTTCGTCACGAAAGATTATTATGAATGTGGTTCAAAATACTTTTAATTAGTTTTATTTTTTTTAATCTTAACTATATAACACTCCAGCACAGTTACACTTTCTTACTATTATGTACTTAAAAAAGAGGTAGGACTATTGTAGAGTCCAACTGTGGCGGTATCAGATATTCTGCCGCTATGCAATAGAGAGTAAGCACTACTGTATTCCGGTTTTAAAGGCAATAATGCCGGAGAAATTACAGGGCAAAGAGATATACGATCTAATTTCTGTCTTGTGTCGAGCGCAGCACAGAGACGAGCACGCTCTGTGTGGTACTGTGTTGTTAAAGGCCCATCTCGTTACTTTATCTAATCAAAAGCAATACGATGCATGAATGTTTATACAAATAAAACGTTAAAAATTTCTTTTATTTATATAATGCATATCTTTTACAGGTTTGGGGTCTGTAAAATTTCAAGGTTCCCATGCCTTTAATGCTTTTAATGGTAGCCGTGTTATAAATAAGGCGGTTACGTTTCACGTCGACATAAATTAAAGAATATTACACAAGTTGCGCCCTTTTATGGTACACAATACTTCAACACATCCACTGATATTAATCTGCGGGGGAAAGTAATATCACAAGTAAGCAACACTCGAGTCAACACGTTGTCGAGTGAAGCAAGCACTTACGTAAGCGTGTCTCGATTCCGGCATATTGTGGAATTATGGATGGGTTCGCTTGGAGAACGATATGGTACAAAGCTAGTCCAATTTGTACGGGAAATAAGACGGTCTATATGTTGTTTGTCCATGTTTATTTCACAACATGAGTGACGAACTTTGCTATGAGAAAAGTTTCCAAGGTTTTTGTACGCATCGTGTGCTATAATTTCGATACAGATATGTATATCTATACCATTCTTGTTTATGAAGAGAATAGATTAATATTGATTTACTTTTAATAAATTTCTGTTTACTAAAAATAATTGTCAAGTAAGTAAATATTTTATCATGTTTTACACAAAAGGGATAGTAAGAATAATCATAAAATAAACTCTTAAATCGTATTTATTGGAGAATACAAATCTCAGGTCTTAGTGGTTGGACTCTTGCAGAGTCCGACTGGGGCGGTGCCACTGCATTGCCAGACATTCTGCCGCCAAGCAGTTGTGTGTGTTCCGATTTAAAGAGCAATGATGTTAGTGAAATTACAGGGCAAAGAGATAGACCATTTAATATCTCTGGGTGACGAACGCAGTACAGAGCCAAACACGCTGAGTGGCACTGTGTTATTAGGGGCAGGCGTAACGCTTACCGTCAGGCGCACGACTTGCTCGTTTCGTTACTTTATCTTGTAGAAAAAAAGTTACAAATAGAAAAAGCGTATAAGTAATCACTTTTTCAAATAATATTTCACTCGACTCTTCTTTGTCCAGCCAGTGAGACTTAGCCGATTGTTTGTTGAAGTAAACGAACCATTTATGGCTGTCACAGTCAAATTGAAATCAGCCAAAGCGTCCGGACGGTTGCCAAATGTCGTCAAACGAACGTCGCTTAGCGAGTGCGCTAATAAATTTCCTAATTTAATTAAAACGTATTGCCTCCTACGTCACGACGCATGATCACCAAAATAAACATATCCTGCAACTGTGTTGCACTTTCTGCTTCTATTAACGTTAAGATGCAGCTTATCTGTACAAAGCATTGTCTCACACGCTCGGACAATCTAAAAGCTGTTCAGCTACGGTATTAATGTTGCTTCACTTAGTTCACTTTGCAAAGGAAACATTTAGAAAGCGCTTTCATTTAGTCTGAACTTAGTATTAATAATGTTTTTTTTTATCAACTCGTTATATTTTAACTCATCTTATGGTCAGCATCAAACAGTATTAATGCAGTTGAAGTATTCTAAATGTATATATACACCGTCTGGGTTATATTTAGAACCTGCTTTGACAAAAAAAAAACATACGTTGCCTGCCATGTTGAAATTTTATACGCATTTTTTGGCCGTCAATGGAAATTGTTGCCGATACTTAGTACGTTACATGGTTTAGTAACCTTTTTGTTTAATATACGGTACCGCGATTTAACGTTCTAACAATCACGACACTTTAAAATATATCGTGGTTATTAACAATTAAGTAAGAAATCGTGATTTAGGTATCTGCTTTGCGAAACACTGTTGACGGTCACAATTAGTACTCTAAAAATCAGTTTTTATGTAAATAACACCCTTTGTTCTTATACGTTTCAATAAAATTTCACAAAACTTTATATGTAGCAGGAATCATTTTAGCTTTTCAAATGCCCATAACTTCAAACTTCATAATTATTTCGGCTGTTTTGAAATCGACTAACATAATAAGCTAAAAATAATTGCTAGCTACAAATATTTATAAACTAAAATAGATAATAAGAAATTGCTCTAAAGCAATAAGAAGGCAATAAAACATTGTTAAACATATGTTGCTATCACATTCGTTTTCAATTCTTACATTATAATTCTTGTCAAAACGATATTACATCTTAATTATTGTCGTTGTTTAACTTGTTTGATTTGTTTTTTTTTTCCTTTATTTTCGCACAGAGGCAGTCACGTAAGTAAATAAATGTACCAACGTGATGTATGGCCCGTTTTAATTAAAATAGCCTGGTGACCTCAATTCCACCTGATAGCTGCCGGGCACGGCACTAACCGTGCTCCGAGAAAAATTAGCTCTTTGTATTATATTACCCTGTATAACACTCGCAAGTCAACTTTGTTAGAATAATCGCAGTAAAATTGTGAGGATGTAAGTGACACTGACTAATTTACTTAATCTAAATGAAGATCGACATTTTTAAAGCTACATCTCGTGGAAATCGGCGTGTCTGACTTATAAGAATCTGCTAATTTTAACTCTGCTGCAGAAATGAAATTTAATGAAATTATGAGGAAGTGACCACCGGCTCGGAAAGCAGTTCTGCTGAGAAGAGCCGGCAAGGATCTCAACAGTTGCTCTTTTAAAAATCATATTACAATTTTTTATATAGTTATAACTGTAAAGTATGCCCGCACATGGGTCAATATATTCTAATTCCACACATCTTAATCGACTAAAAACTCTTGGAAAGAATAATAAGCTAAGTAATATGTTTTTAAACTTTGAACTTTAAACTTTAAATTTTTCACAAGGTTATTCTAGGAAAGTTTGTCGAATTTTATTATATATGCGTATACCCAGTCTCATGAAGGATTTATTTACTTTTTGTAGACGAAACCTGGGCGTTACTTGTTTATTGCTATTTCTTATACTTATCCTGTGCTTGTCACTAATTTTCAAACATTTATTTAAATTTTGACGTATTTACAATATATTAGACAATAACATATTATGTAGTACAACTAACTCTTCGAAATCAACATAAAAGTATAAGTATGTGACATATAGTTGATGAAACGGACAGAGAGTATGCTATAGTTGTGAAAAGGTGCAATCCGTAATAAATTATAAGATAATTTTATAATATTTTAATAAAATTTCATTTGAACCTCTTACCGTTATAAATTATTTTTTATTCTCTATTGCAATCATCATAGAAGGATAGCAAAAGGTAGACTTGACGCTTTAAGGCATTCTTTCCCTTCCAACCTAGTACATACCTACACAAAACAAAGTTAAGTGACGGCCTATTTATGCTGAGCAGAGGCCTCCTCTGTATACAGGATATAAGGGGGTAGACCACCACCCTGCTCGAGTGAAGGTTTGCGGACTTTACATATCAAAGAATTTTTTTTATTGTTTCTTAAATATGAAAGTTTCCTCACGATATTTTCCTTTACTGTTAAGCATAGTAGGCAGTACATGTATGTGTAATATTGTAATCGCAAAAAATAAAAACAAAAATAACCCATTGGTAATAACGAAATGGTTATTCGATTTCTTCCTTCCCCACGCAGTACTCAAATAAATAAAAGATAAAATGTTTCTTAACCCACGTTCAAAATATAAATATTTAGGTACAACATTTTATTAATAACATAAAAATCGCTTTACAGAATACTGATATATGAATATTTGATTAAATATTTTTAATCATTTATTTAAATATGACAGCTCTTTATCCTATGTTCGGAAATATTCATAGTTTTGGATATTCATATTTTACAATACGCATGCAATATATAAAATATTCTACCTGTCAAAGTTCAGACCACGTTCTAGTGTACAATTCAGAATATTCAAATAATACCTCGAATTAACTTATCTCGTGGGGAGAGCTAATTCTCATTTGCATTATGAATAGCATTGTCGGTGGTTACTTTTCGTGTGCCCTTTCTAAAAAGTGTTGTCTGGGGAGAAATGGTATCTCATTTTTTGAAACACACCAGACATAATCTGTATCCACGAACATCTGCAGAAATGTTGCTATCAGATAAAAGTACAACATTATCTTTGTTTCACATTTAATAAATTCTCTCCAATAAAATTGTAGTCTTTTGCCTTAGCTTTGATTTAGTAAAATTTCACTTTTGAGTTTGCCGTTACTTAGGAAGGTAGCGAAAAAAGTAATTTATTAATTTTGCTATCTTCTATAATTATTCACTTTTTTAAAAGTTTTTTTTCATTCAAACTAAATAGACTCCAAAAGTTATTTCAAAATTTACCGTAGGTACCTATATTACTGAAATAGTAGAAAAAGACAATACTCGTTCCAGTTGTTTGATACAACCTAAGTAAGAATTCAAAATACGCCGTTAAAAAGTAATTAATGACAAGGGTGAAACATTACCTGTAGCATTCTCAGTACAAATAATTTTCAAATTACAGGTAGAGGTAAAAGAAAACCAACCTATTTGTTTTTTTTTTATTTTAATAAGTATTTAAACTGAGATTTATTTTTATTTTGTAAAACATATTTTTTAAATTTGCAGTAACAAATTTCAAAACTAGAATTACAAAATATATCAGAAGAATCCATTTTCTTGGAGCAATTTGTAGAATATAGTAGTATGAATAGGATTTCGTGCTCGGAGATATATTGCTCTTGTATAAACCCGTCATCCATATTTATATGCCGATACCCTTTGCCTGAAAAGAGAATAGAACAAAGTAAATTTATTCAAACTTATTTTGTTCAAAACAAATAAATATTTTCGTTTCTGAAATACAGACATAGATAAATATATAAACAATGTAAGGTTTTACTACGTATACTGTCAATGTAATTCTTTGTTTCTCAAAAGTGACCTTCGGCTAAATAACTACAGTCTTACTTGTTAATAAATCAAATACCCACTTATAATAAACTTAATCTGTCAATAATCATAAAATTTAAACGTTCACTAATTCATAGCATTTACATAACCTAATATGATCTTAAAAACCTTAAACACTAATTCACTGCTAACGGAAGGAAATAACCCTAAGGA
>DWGO01000453.1:0-12245 GCA_018247635.1 Eurytides dolicaon deicoon
CGATCTTACGTTAGAGCTTTTTTATATTTATGCTTATAATTAAACTTATTCCTGTTAATCAAAACGTTTCTGATAATATAATGACCAACGTATTTAGGTGAAAAACTAAACAGACTATCATCCTAGTAAGCGGTTACAGTTTCAAGTTTCATTTTAAATTCTTTTATTACATAATTTCAATATTAACCAATTTACATAGAAACTGCCTTGTATAGTGTCATTGTGTAATGAACTTAATATTGTTTTAGCTGTAGTCACAGTTCAAACTAATTCATTTTCGATCCAAGCCATGCGGTAAACAAAAACTGTCACGCTGTCGAGACAACGGAATATTAACGCTTTTTGTCCCGCAAGCCGGATTGTGAGCGGGGACCGAAACTAATCACTTTAGCGCAAAATCCCGTCGTCGAAAGTTCTCAAGAGAAGGGTTGGGGTAGACAGCAAGCGGCTGACTCGTCTATGATGCCTTCAGCAAAGTCTAGGCCCTGCCTTCGCAAACAACTGTGCAAATACACAGTGACTGCCTGCGTGTTTTAATTGCGCCCGTACCGTCGACAAGCAATAATTAATTAATTTAGTCTCGATTGCTAACAAATTATCTCTATCTATCTATCCAGTTTGTGATTCAGTTTCCAATTATTTCTACATTAATCAATGAGTCATTTAAATTTTGTAGATAATCAGGTCTATTTAGACTGGATATCGATTCAATGTATTTTTCGTGAGTTTACCTGGATACACTTCAGCCGATTACCTTAGCTCTTCTTAATCTAAACTGCACTTAAATAAAATACATTACCCAACTGCTGCGTAACAGAAATACAGACCATGAAACCAACAAACACTATTTTGTAATTATCATAACGATAAAGCAAGGATGCATAAAGCGTTTTATTAAAAGAGGAAATAGAGCTTTTTAGTAATTTTAACAATAATTGAACTTTAGGGATTCAAAATTATTTTACATTCAGTTTGTATATTGCCTTCAACTGAAAATGTAAGACCTTTTTTTTATAGTCTGCAGATCAATCAGTTCTACATATTCACTACCACTGCTTTACTATAAACGTTTCTTATATAATGATACTGATTCGTACTACTATTAAATTATCAATAAGTGACAAGCTTAGTAGCAGATTAGCTTTCGTTGCGATATGTAAATTGGTTATGCAAATAAGAGCATCACATTTATTTCAAGTTATATGTACAGTTTATGTCAGCTTGTTTTTTATTAATACATTTACTTCTATTTATGCGTTTATCTGTGATTTTGGTTTCGTCTTGGCATTTATAGACTATATTCGCGGTGTCCGTTAGAAGAATAACATATAGACTAGCATAGACTCAGTTCCGAGTTACGAGTTCCACAGGTGTAACACTTTATGAACAGATAATTGACTTGATATTAAGTGATTACCTGTGATGATTACGTTAATCGCTGGTACGAGTATGCTCGTATAAATCGTGCACACGGTGATTTCATTCCGTATTGTTTGTAGGCGAGAGTGAACCACAAAGTTAAAATGTGTCATACAACTTTACGTTCTGAGAGTTTCGTGAAAGGCCCCATAGATTTCGGGATACTTCCGTCTCTTGATATGGGTCGAACAGGATATTCCACTGGCTTTCACTAAAATATTTCTGTACACTTAACTCTCACCGCTTGCCCTACTGATGTCATAGAAAATTAAAGTCAATCTCGAACCGATTATCGTGTCGTTTTATTGAATACACTTCAATTGGTGATGAATGTTGGTGATTTTAACGAAAAATTAAGGTATAAAATTTCTTCAAAGCTTTTTTTTAATATGAATATATAAAAATCATCTAATTTTTTCTTAGAAAATCGGGTGTTTTTTCGAAAAATATTTAAAATATCGATAACTGCAGAACCAATGGTTTTTGGATAGGATATTTCACACATAATTCGATAGGGTATCAGCTATACTTTTGCCCCTTCAAATCTTTTGCACCTATCTCCAGTCAGTATGCATAAAAAATAATTAATATATTTTTTTGTATAAAAAACGAGAACACAGCAGTATAACATCACTCGAAGCCATATTTTCAAAACTATATAGAAGTACACGGGTTAGCGAAATACTATCTTTGCTTCTGTGTAAAAAAAGAATTGTACTCGCAAAGTATTAAAAGAAGTTGTGGGCTGCACGAGCGAATTTCCCGCGGAGGATATTTCACAACACCTTTTCGTCGGGCGCGAATAAAAAACTTTTCCCACCACCTAGCACCTGGATCAACAAAGTTTTCGAAGTGCGCGGGCATTTGGCCCGGCAGCCCTAAGTAAGTATTTACGAAGTGAAATTGCGTTTACGGAGGCTTATTTCAGTTTCTCTATTATCTAACGGAGCAGGCGGCGGCCATGGACTAATAGGTCAAACAATCCGGCCTTTTAATCAAAACTATGCGGCCGGAGGAAGTGCGAAGCCTCTACAAATAACCAGTACGCGACCGCACTTCCCGTCCCGCCGGATGCGCGACCAAGTTTTGGGGAACGGACCAAATTATACGCATTGACCCATTACGAAAGCTGTGCAAAACATTTACGCATTTTTACCTTGAACGAAATCTCATCACGACTAAAATTACAAAAAACTTTCTTTGTGCTTTATGTCCAATCTGCGTAAAACTCCAGAGTGTTTTAGGAAATACAGCGACGTGCCGAGCAAGTGGTACGCCTGGTGGTAAGCGTCACGTTTGCCTATAACAACACAGTACCACACATAACGTGCTTGGCGCTATGCTGCGCTTTTACCCAAAGATATAAGATGGTCTATCTCTTTGCCCAGTAATTACGCTGGCATCATTTACATTCAAACCCGAATACAAAAGCGCTTATACACTACTGTTTAGCAGAATATTTGAAAATGCAGTGAACTCTGAAAAAGTGCCCTACCCCTTTTAAAACTCAGATCCTAGTTTACTATACTGTTCTCATCTCTGGGCTGGGGCACCCCAATGCCAGCTCCTTCCTTTAAACCGTCTCCAACGTAGAGCGACTCGAATGCTTATGCCCATCATGAAGACCGGCAACGCATTTGCGAGTTCCTTGATGTTGCGAATGTCCATGGGTAACGGTGATCACTTACCATCAGGTGAGCCGCTCTCTCGTTTGCCTCCTACGCCATAAAGAAAAAGTTAATAAATTTTTGAGTTTTCGTCTAATACCCATAGATGAAAGAGCATATTTTAGTCTACACGACAATTACGAAATATTTGTGATATTCCATATTGAGCTAAAATGACAGTAGCTTAGCACTTGCCCCATAGAACACTCCAATACACCACTCGATTGCAATCGTCACATGTCACGTTGTCCGGATATTTATTTTTCGCATATGGGTGAGAAGGACAAGTCATACAAACGAGCTACTTCCTGGTTCATGCAAACAGTGAACTATTTGTAAAGGATTGTACATGCTGAGGTAAAATAAATAAATTTCAAGGAGGGGTTTTGCATTGCATCGCTACAATTTTGTTTCACATTTTCAAGAATTGTTTAATTTTAATAAGGAAAATTCGTTAATAATTGCTTTTACTTGTTTAATACTTGGATAACCGTGAGATTTTAAGGAGAAATAAGGCTACATTAAAAATAATATGCATCATTCGTATATGTGCATAAATCATTACCAGATCAAAGAAACTAATAGTGTGGTTATAAATATTTTCGAAAGCTCGCGTTAGGAAAATTTCCTCCTCATCGAATATCGTATATTTCATGACCTGTTTGGCGCAATTGCTATAGGTAGCATTAAGGAGTTTCTATGGGTAGGGGGTAAACATTTGTATAAGCTAAAGATAATTGCTTTGGATCTGGATGTTTGTCCGTTTGAGATTTATATATGTAAAAAAAAGTGAAGTAACAGCCTATATATGCATGTCCCACAGCTGGGCACAGGTCTCCTCTGTACAGAGGGTATAAGGGTACAGACCGCTATGCTGTCCCACTGCGTTTTGGTGGACTTCACATATTTAAGAATATTTTTTTTATTTTTTCTTAAATATGTTGTCCTTCACCATTGAGCACGTGAAAAATCAGCACTTAAAATTTTTCATTACAGATTAACAAATTTATCGGTGCCGGCAACGGGATTTGAATTCAGGTTGCTCGAGTATATTTAATTAAAACTGTGCGCCCGGGCACTGAACTACCAGGCTCTTTATATATGTAAAACGTCCTTATAACACAAGATATTTTTAATTAAATATAGGGCAGCTATTTAAACAAAAATATACGTATTCGCAGCATCATCATGCATGAGATAATATTATTAAGGTAGTGACTTATAACACATCAAAAACGTAAGGATTCAAAATCATGCATATACAAATAACTTACTACACAAACGCAACGACGTCATAACACAAATAAATCCCGCCGTGAATGAGACGTCGCCCTAAACAAATATTAGGTTACTTTCGCTATCAATTTCACTAGAACTCGAACGGTGTTCATTAAGGAACCTTATTAAAGCTGTTTGTCCGCCCGAGACCTGTGTGTGAACTTTTAAAAGCTTTCAAAGGTGGCGTAGGTCGAGCGCAGCCCTAATTGAATGTTTGCTCTGCCGATGGAGTCGTCACAGCCCTACGATTTACATGCAAATCTAAAATCACCCTTAAGCGATATCAGCCCTTATTTGTTTGACCAATACGGGAGTGAATCGGGTGTGCGGTTAGAAAAAAATCATTTAACTCTAGGGGGCGAAATAAATTGAGTCGACCGAGACGGTTTTAGATTTATTTTGATTTCGATTGAAGTGCGTATACATATTACGGTTCGTGTTAGGGGTTTTATTTTTAAATGGGTCTCGCATTCGTTTCAGAATGGTTTATGCGTGTCATCTGCATTATATTTAATGGGTACACTTAATCCCGAGCATGCGCTCTAGTGTTTTAATGTGATTACTGTCATAAGAAAATTACGTGTCACGGTATTTATATCTGGCCATCTGTTCGGACCCGACGCGTCTCAGGCGTATAGTTACGCTCGGCGCTTTGTTTTGTTTGTGACTTGAGATCACTTTATACGAAACGATAGCGACATTGTTACCGGAGGACTTCTTAAATTCTTAATAATGATATAATGCATATATTATTAAGTGGTAGAACTCTTGCAGAGTCCGACTGGGGAGGTACCACTGCATTGCCAGATATTCTGCCGTAGTGTGCAATCACTACTGTGTTTCGGTTTGAAGGGCAATGATGCCAGTGCAATTACAGAGCAAAGAGATAGATTATCTAATATCTCTGGGTGACGAGCGCAACACAGAGCCAAACACGCTCTGTGTGGTACTGTGTTGTTATAGGCAGACGTGACGCTTACCATCAGGCGTACGACCTGCTCGTCTCTTTATCACGTAAAAAAAGAGTCAGGATGTATTTTGTCTTTGTGATACCGTGTTTGAAAAGCACCTACCAATTCGTAGTATATAAGATGAGTTATATGTAGATTGGCGACAAGTATAGCGCAATGGTTACCTTGTCAAGGGCATTTCGTGATTTTATAGAAACCAGGGCAACAGCTGTAGGCGTGTTATCAGATAAAGGAAGTGATAGATTTATACAAGCGGAAGTAATAATTATATCCTACTATATTCTACATATCAAATTATATAAATTACTATATTCTATTATTATTTGCTTTTGATAAATAACTATATTTTCTTAAGATTTTAATCTAATTCTTCTACACTTCAGTGCAGCTGCTTTCTCTATTCACCTGAATATTATTTCGCAGACTAAAATATTCAACAAAGCAAATTTCAAGATAAGAATCAATAATAGACCACGGGGAAAATATGCGTCCGAATGGAAGCTTTATTATTCATTGTTTTATAAGTAGTTGGAACAGTAATACGACTTTCACGGTAATACATGAAAATAAACAATACGAACGAATATTTCGTATCGCAGCTCAGATCGGAAATACTTATAACTACCATTTGTTACCGACAAATTACCAAGCTATTGTGATTATGTTAGTATATATTGCTACCAATTGTGGTGTTATCTTGTCGCTTTTCTCTTTACTCCACCTGTAAGAAAAGTTCAACCTTTGTTTTTTTAAGAGATAAAATGACGAGACTAGAAAGCGACACGCCTACCCATAAATAACACAGTGTATAAAAAAACCTGCTTGGTCTGCGCTGTGCTCGTCACCCAGATATTGAAGATGTCATTATGCACAGTAATTACTTTGGCTACATTGCCCTTGAAGCATAACAGTGCTTAAACATTACAGTGCAGCTGGCATAGAAGTGAAACTGATTCCGATTGCTTGGATATGCAATTATAATGAAGCAATATAAAAGTCCGTAATACAGTCTTTGTTACAATCGAATAAACTCCGTCGATGCTCTTGGCATCTTAGCACCGATCTCTTTTGCATTACGAACAAATAGAACTCACCGGATTGTAGAAGTGAAATCTCGTCGTTCACGCATCTCGCGGTATCTAAGCAACGGATTCACAATTCGCGACCGACGAAGCACATCTGTGTTGTATGCAACTGGGCGACATTTGCATGACGAAATAATTAATATACATATTACACGTATTAATTAAAATAACTGTATAACAATATTATAACAAACTAATGCGAAATTACAAAGTAAAACGTATAATCTTCACCCTTTGATGATGGAATGTCCACCCTGAATATGAACTGTTTCTGTTCAGTTTAAACAGTACATTTTAAATAGTTATCAACTAGATCAAAAAATGATTCACAATTCACGACTGACATAGCGCGTTTGTGTTATATACAACTAGACGCCATATTTGCATAACGAAAGAATTGTTAGAAACCTTAAAATTCTACTTTATAAAATATTTTTGAACGTTGAAATTGCCATTGTATTTATTTATGAGTTATTTTTTTTATTTAAAGACGCTACGAGCGAAATAAGTTTAATAAAATTTTAAAGATACGTCATTTCTGTTGTCGAGGGCGCCTTTGACTTTATTTTTCTTTTTCTTTTTTTAGGAGGCAAAGGGACGAATTGAGTCTATTTTAGTTTGATAATTACATTTATACTTTTTTGACTGCCCTTTTTACATAGCAATAAGTATTATAGTTGAATGCGAGTAGTAATTACTTTTTGCGTTACCTTTTGCAAAACATTCAATAATCGATCATTGTAACGAAAGAACGTAATTTGAAAATTATATCCAAATTATTGTTGTCGCGTAATAGTGATTCGTGTACTCTTATGAATGTACGAATTAGACCTATTCGGATTCGCTCGAACGCACCCGATGGAGTTCTGTGAAAGGAATGCTCACGTGTGCTTGCAAAAATATTCGTGTCACTCGTTAGCATTGTAGCACATTTGCTAGTTTGACGGTCGCGTGTGCATATACGTTTGTTTGAAATTTGCATGTGTCAAACACTCTTTTACTTAATGATTTCTTCTATTTACGCTTAATACTTGACATTATAAAAAAAAACTATTTACGGATTTTATCACGTTTATTTTCAATTTAACTTTTTAATTTTAAGATAAAATTAATAATTTTGAAATAAAGGTAGCCAGGATTGACAGTGACAATACGACATCCAACAACTGAACTGCATTTGACAAATACATTCCTACGTCATAATAGAATTAAACGTAACGTAGGTATACATTTCGAAATCGAAAACTCGATAATTCTAGTTTCAAATTGTAAATTCGTAATAAAACCTCCTGAAAACTTCACACTTAATTTAACGCTTCCGCTCGTAGAAATTTGAACGGAAGTTTTAAGTGTCAAATTTTAATTTTACTCGGAAACGGAAGAGAGTGATAAGACGACAGAAGAAAAATTTTCCTTCTTTATAACTTTTATTCTTTTTTATTTCGGCCGTATGTAGGAGACGGACGACATACGGACATAATAAAAAAATATAAAAGTTTGAACGGCCTAATTTAAAATCAGTCGACTACCATGATCACAAAGAAATATCTATAGAAGATAATTTCTTCTGCTAACGTAATCACCAAAATTACCAATTATTGGGCACCGGAAAAGCAAAAAATTCCGGAAACTTTCCAAAATGAAAACAGAAGAAGTAGACAAAAGACAATTCATGTCGTGCCTCGGCTTACGTTCAACACAACAAAGCTACGAAGGTCATTCATCTGCAGAGAGTGAAAACTTCAAATATTACCACTGTGTTCTCACGAATCGATCCGCTCCGATTGTCCCACGCATTTACGACGAATCAACGAATTAATTGGAATCCTCTCGTAATTGCTTCAACGATTACGGATAAGGGATTCACTCCAAGTCGGTCGTACTAATTTAACTAAATCGGCGTTTATGCCTTAACGGGTTATAAGCAGAGTTTGAACGTTCAGATAAAAGTAGCCATCTCCGCAATCCATTTGGATTGCGGAGATGGCTACTTTTATCTGAACGTTCTATTTTCTGAAGTGCATTTGCACTAAAAACTTTTATTTAAATTTTGAACACATTTCTACCACATAAAAATTAGCCTATTAATTATCAATCTAGGGCTACAGAATCTTAGAAAAGAAATTACGGGATACAATGACGAGACGAACAAGTCGTGCGCCTGATGGTAAACGTCACCTCTGCCCATAACAACACAGTACCACTTCAAGCGTGCTCGGCTCTGTGCTGCGCTCGTCACTCAGAGATATAAGATGGTCTACCTCTTTGCCCTTTAATTATTCTGGCATCATTGCCCTTCAAACCGAAACACAATAGGGCTTACATACTACTGCTTGGCGGCAAAATAACGGGCAATGCAGTAGTACCGCCCCACTTAAAGACGAAACGTGAATACAAACTTTACAAAAGTTTGTTGTGTAAGCAAAGTCTGTGTCGTTTAGTAGAATATAATTAGATATTTTAGATTTAGAAATAGCAATAGATAATTATTTTACCGACAGGCAGTCATATCTCTGATTTATCTATGGATAAGATATTTGATAAAAAAATCTTAAACTAATTAATATAGTTCATTTACAGTAATAATATAATGCATAGTGATCATTACCGTTTTACCGAAGTTAAATTAACAACTACCATTTGGATATTTTAAAACTAAAATCACACAAACAAATTATTTAATAAAACATATTATCAAGGCTTCACAGGCCAATATGTGTGAAAAGTATTTAATTGATATTGTATATAAGCTATCCTGTATACGAGATACATGACAGCTTATACATATATTGTAGCATAAAATATCGTAACATCATTTTAAAACAGCAACTATTGAGTTTCTCGTCAGCTCTTCTCAACAGAATTGCATTCCGAGCCGGTCCGAGTGCTTCTTGAAAAGTTTTAGTCGAATTAACTATGAATTATATTTATATACAGAGCGAGATGGTTGTATTGTTTCATATTTTTATTCTTAATTATGTTTACTTATGTTCGAACAATGTAGTAATTGCGTTTTATTGGATACAATTAAAAATGCATAATACCATAATAAGATTGCATTGAATGAAAATGTTGAAGGTTGTTATGCAGTATTTATAGTTTTTCATAGTTACCATGAATGGTGGTTTTTATATGCCTCGGTGAATAAACGAACATGTTTGGCGCCCGATGACAAGTCCATAGCAGCACATTGTTTTAAACAATCTTTTGAACTAACTAGGCATTGCGGTATGCCCGTTCTACAAAGAGATCTTTTTGCTCAACAATTGCTTTGAAAGCATTACATGGAAGGACTCTTTTGCAGAGTCCTTGTGCTTCCCCGCCTGGGAAAGCAAAGTATTGTCAGTTAATATGAAGCCAAGCCCATACTGCTCGGCGGTAGAATAAGGCCGCACTCAGTGAACTCGCACGCAGTGTGAGCGTTCCCATAGCACTAGACAATAGGTCGAGATTATTCGTACGTATCCGTACGTGTACGCACGAGTGAAATTCGTGCGAAAACGCATTCAAACTGAACGCGGCCTAACTGCCAATGTGTGATATGTTGGTGGACTTCGCAAAAGAGTCTTAGTATGATTAAAATAATTAAAAATACAAATTTATAGCCTTTCAGAATTAGGTGAAGGTCTTGAAGAGGACAGGTCGGCAGCCAAGCGCTTTGGTTTTAAATTCAATTCTCCCAGGCCCTTTGGGTTTAGATTTTGTGTGTTTAAAAAAATAATAATAATAATTTTTGATAAAACGCTCCGGCGTCTCCAGGCATTAGAGTCGCTAAAGACTTTTACTAATTCCAACGTCTAATCAATAGTAACTTTTTTATTAAATAAAGTCACGAGCGCCTGATGGTAAAAGGCATGCTTGCTAATCAGTAATAACGCTGTCATTATTGCCCTTCAAACTGGAATACAGCAGTGCTCACACACTACTATTTAGCGGTTGAATAGCTGGTAATACATTGATACCACCCTAAATGGACTATGCAAAAGAGTCCTACCGCTTAAAAAACTAAGTTTAAAAAATAATATTAGTAGTAATAAAATAAATATTACCTAAAGTTGAAACGTGAAATCATCAAGTGGCTTTATTATTACAAGAAGCCTAAAGTCAGGCCTTAAAATAAATAGGTAAGGAGGTCGGCGTGGTTTACTTAACATTTTATCTTCATCTTCATGGCTGAATAGAGCCCATTCAAAAATAATTTCGCTATTGAAATTATACACCGAAAATAGATTTTTATATTAATAATGTTGTAACGTTGAAAATACATGTATTGTGAGATTTTTAGTACTTATTCTAAACAGACATTCTTGGAATGTCGAAAATATATATGTATTTGACTTTTTTATTATAATATACATAATATAATATAGATGTATTTGACTTTTTTAATAAAAAAAAACACTGTTTCTATTTTGAGATGAAAATATCTTGCGTTAAAATAGCTTTTTACACACCTACATAAATTCTATGCAGACAAACACCCAGATCCGGAACATTTTCATTTTGAACATTTTGAAAAATCAATTAAGCAACGGGAAATTTCTATTAAAGCTTCTTGTGTAACGCATAATGTAACATAATACGTGTAAATCGTAAACGAAAAGCTTGGGTAATTTAATTCACTTGAAAGCTCTACCTTCGACCTTGTTACGAAAAGCTTGTGCATCGATTGACTGGTCAAATGGGGGCACTGAAAAACCGCGACAAACATTCAACGGTGATACGAGTATACACGCGAACCCAATGTTACCCATGAACTCCTAAGCAAAGTAATATGCGTGGAAATTCCCCCTTTATTTTTAAAGATATCGCAATCGTCCCTGATAGTAAGTAGTGATGTGATCTTAGGTGGCAGACGCGCTAACACAGAAAAATCCTATTTACTCCCACCTTGCGGACCCTTTTTTACGAGGCAAAGTAACGAGACAAGCAAGTCTTGCGCCTGACGGTAAGCGCCACGGCTGCCCATAACAACACAGTACCACACAGTGTGCTTAGCTCGTCACCCAGAAATAAGGTCTATCTTTTTGCCCACTAATTACGCTGGCATCACTGCCCTTCAAACCGGAAGACAGAAGTGTTTTTACACACTACTGCTTGGCGGCAGGATAACTGGCAATGCAGGGGCAGTAGCCCCAGTCAGACTTTACAATAGTTCAACCACTTAGAGAAATTTATGAAATAAATTAAATAGAAAAAATAATTATCTTAAAGAGTTAATATGATCGCTTCGCAAAGTTTATATTGCGTAACGAAAGCGATAACGATTAAAAACGAAATTATTGCCACGGTGTCTGGCACAGGGTAGGCAGTAGTATCTAGATTTGCTGTAATTGCTACCATTATCGAATGTCTCACATTTAGCCGGCAATCGTAGCGGGCTTATCGGGTGTTCCGAGGTGGAAGTTGGGGCACAACGGTGCCTGGCACACCCGCGACCCGCCCCCGCCCGCGATAGCACAGATACAATAAACTATACTATAAATATAACACAGATACAAAATAAAAAACAACCACCGCGCTGCGTTTCACAGATTGTAAAGCGGTTCGTGCTCAATGCCCATTAGTTCGTTTGTCGGTTTTTGCAAGTTTGCAAGCAAAAGTTCGTGTGATAGATAGTTTTAGTTTTTTTAATTGACCGATTGAGAGAGAATAGAGAAATTATCGTTAGTATCTCTGAAGGCTGGTTCTGAATGAACTTTACTTTTGTTCCATGAATTTCCATGAACATTTAATTGTTTTAGCTCGAAAATAGTTTTAAGAACTGGTTTTTAGCTCTGAAGTGATTAGGTACCATATGTATAAGGAGTTAACGACTAGATTGG
>DWGO01000454.1:0-12237 GCA_018247635.1 Eurytides dolicaon deicoon
ATTTCACTTTTCACTCCCGATTATGTTGCTTGGTTGACGATAGCTCAAAGACTAATTGTCTAATAACAATGAAACCTCGTATTTATACTAATTGTGAGTCACTGAACACGTTACGACCCTAATGAGCCTAATCACCCCCCTCCAACCCTCTCATTCCGCGAACTTAAAAACGCACCCTCGTATCTCTGCTTGTCGCATAAATGATTTGTTCTGGGTGGGAATTGAACCCACGAGCTTCGGCGTTGTAGTCAGGAACGCTACCACTACACCAACAGGCCAGCCAAACATTGGCACATACTCATGTGTATGTTTAGTTCAGTTTTTTTTTCTTTTAAATATAAAGTAAACAAGTAGAAAAAGATAAGTAAAATCAATGGTTTTTCATTTAAAAATATATCCCTGGAGAGGTTAATTTGTTACTACAATTTTAAGTTTTATGGCACGTGGCAATATTTTCAACGATTAAGACTATTAGTATAATTTCAGATACATACTTTTTATTCTTTTTTACATTTAACTTTTATCCGGGTTGACTGCAAGAAAAAGCCAAGGTAATAAATCCGCCCTTAGCAATCGTAATTATTTTAAGGTAATTCCAACAATGAATAAATAAATAATTTAAAAAAAAACATGGCATATTTAATGGATCAAATGCAATTCATTAAAAATAATATCAATTTTTACTCTGCTGTTGCACAAAAGAGTAGCATAATATCATATTAAATTTATATCCTTAAGTGGTATGTCTCTTCCAGAGTTCGACTGGACTGTACCACTGCATTGCCAGTTATCCTGCCGCTAACCGGAACACAGTAGCGTGTAGGCACTACTGTGTTCCAGTTTGAAGGGCAGTGATGCCAGCGTAATTACTGGCCAAAGAGATTGACCATCTTATATCTTTGGATGACGTACGCAGGTACTGTGTTGTTATGGGCCGTCGTGTCGCATACCATCAGGCACACGACTTGCTCGTCTCGTCACTTAATCGTTTAAAATAAATAAAAATTTATCATTTCCAGTGCGGTCCAAACTACAACAGAGTGAAATTCGAATGGCGCAACAACTCGCTAAATCATTTGTATCCACCGCCTTACATCGGTTGTATCGGCGGTTGCGATCAAACACTCCTGGAAGTGCTCCAGATAAATCCCTCTAGTGTGAGACCAAGCCAAAATAACCCCAATGCCAATAGACAGAACGTTGATAATCGCCCGAACTCTGCTCAAAGTACAAACACCGGATCGGTCACACAAAGGACTACGACTGTTGGAAATGCAAGGCAAAATAATACTACAGGAAATATGCCGCAAAGGCAAAATAATATCACTACAAGAAATCCGCAGAGGCAAAATAGCACAAGTGGTTCCCAGTCAAATCAATTCCCACCTACGGTCAATAGTAATAGAGTTCAAAATCCCGTACAGACGCGAATGCCAACCCCTTGGACTGCAGGCGACTCGGAAGACAATAATGTTATATGTGGATGCAATAAAGCAGCGATCCAATTGACCGTCCGTAAACAGAACGCAAACTTTGGTATGTTTTTTTTTACGAGCTAAAGTGACGAGACGAGCAAGTTGTGCGCCTGATGGTAACGTCACGCCTGCCCATAACAACACAGTACCACATAGATCGAGCTTGGCTCTGTGCTGCGCTCGTCACCTAGTGATATTAGATGGTCTATCTCTTTGCTCTGTAATGTCACTGGCATCGGTGCCCTTTATAGCGGAACACAGTAGTGCTTACACACTACTGCTTGGCGACAGAATATCGGGCAAAGCAGTGGTACCGCCTCAATCGGACTCCGCAAGAGTCCTACTACTTCGGAAAATGTAAATGTTTTGATCAAAGGTCAAGTTTTACCTAAGACTCGTTTGCAACGAGTCAGTAAATCTTTTTATGGGCAATGTATACGTTTTTACAATAGGATCCCAAAAAACGTCCAGAAAGCTCCTATTAATAAATTTAAAAAAATTGTAAAAGGACATTTGTGTGCTAAAGGCTATTTATAACACAGTAAATGATTTCACTGAAGAACGCCTTGGGAATGATGTGATCGCATCAAGGCTCTTTCAAGATTCTTATTATAAATTATAAACACAATTTTTATTTAAAAACAAAAACAGTTAAAAGGCCCGCTGAGTTTCCATCACCTTTTCTTCTCAGGACTGAGGCATTTTTTTACCGAACAGATGGTAAAAGGTTATTTATGTTGACGCCAACAAGAGATTGTAAACCAATCCAATGTTGAATAAACATTTTTTTGACTTTGACACGCAGCACAGAGCCAAGCACGCTATGTGTGGAACTGTGTTGTTATGGGCAGTCGTGACGCTTACCAACAGGCGCACGACTTGCTTGTCTCGTCACTTTATATCGTAAAAAAAAGATAACCCAACTGCGCGGGATATATTTTTTTTTACGAAATGAAGTGACGAGACGAGCAAATCATGGGCATCGAAAAGAAATTGTAAATCTAATTAATGTATTTGTATGGTTAATATCATATTTTAATTTAAGGTATATGCATTACTTCACGTAAGGTATTTGCACAACTAAACACAACATAGTATCTGCGAAGGCCTATATGCAGGTGATCAGACTCGAATAACTTGAATTATGTTATCTTTATCATAAACTAATAATACAGTAAATCAACTGGCGGGAACCATAATTAAATACAGGTAGTGTTATTTGTATGTATCGGTTTGTAATTACGCCTAACTGAATACATCCTTCTTAACCAAATACGTAAGTCCAGGTCGTTCTCAAAATTTCCTCTGTTTATAGATACAAGATAGTTGTATTTATACTTGTTAAGTAAATAGGATCACCTCGTTCTTACGTATTATACATAGTAGCGAAGCACGATCCCTTGTGATTGTCCCAGTGGCTGCGTGTAGTTAAAAAAGATATGTAATATATATTAAATGCCTAAGTTTTGCGGCTTTATTTATTTGTTTAATAATTCATATTAATTGAGTTGTATTTTAAAATTCCCAAGTCATAGTTATATTTTATATCATTAAATATTATAACAGTATTTTAAAGGAGCAACTGTTGAGGTTCGTGCCAGCTCTTATCAGCAAACCTGCATTCAGAGCCGGTGATAGCTTCCTCGCGAACTGGCATATACAAATGACGATTCAAAAGTGCTTGTAAATATAAGCCTATTTGAATCAAGATATTTTGAATTGATTTGATTTAAAGAAAGAATATTGTTTTGTCCAACTCTGTGGTAAGCAAGCTTCAGGTTTTATTGGCATATCATAGATGCATTTATTACCTGCTCGAAGTGTGAGTCAAGCTCATAGTGTTACCAGCCGATAGTCTATTAATATAGATAAGCTGCAATCGTCTTTGCTTAAGGTAATGTGCGCACCATACCTGAGCGTCTGCAGTTCCTTCTCTAGCTGGGCGCGTAGCTTCCTCTCGGTGTGCTCACGCCTGTCGGAGGCCTGTTGCAGGGACGCCAGCGCCCTCTGCAGACCCATCACCCTCTCCACGTACCCGCTCGCGTGACGGCACTAAACAAATCAACTTTTTTTTATTCAGTTCAACATTATAAAGATTTTAAAAGGCTATGGCCAAGTCGTTTCTTTTATTTTGTTTTTTTTTTTTTATTACATAAAGTGAAGGAACGAGCAAATCGTTGGCCTGGTGGTAAGAGAAACGCTTTGCCCATAACAGAACAGTGTTACAGAAAACTTGCGTGGCCTTGCGATGTGCTCGTCGCCTGGAGATTTTAGATGTTTCCATCTTTACGTCCACTAATTGCTGGCATCATTGCCCTTCATTCCATTGCCATTCGTTCCTCGGCGGTTGAATAATTAATAGCGCAGTGGTACCACCCTAGACGGTCTCTGCACAAGAGTCCTACTATTTCTCTTCATTTTAATGTTATACAGATTATAAAGAGGGGTATTTTTAGATTACGCTATACGTCGTACGTACTACAACGTCTTTCATAACACCGCATGTGACCAGCTTGTTTTAGAAAATACCACAGTAACTCGGGTAATGTATTTATGCTCTTGCTTTTTATCTAATAATTGATGTTAACGGAGACAACATTAGAGCCATTGTATTAAGTAATTTTATTAGAAGCGTTGTCCTTCAAACCGAAACACGCAAATGTCAAATAACATTGAAATATCCATTTTTTTTTCTAACGTAATCAAACTTTAGAAATTACGGGAGCTTTCCAACAACAACAATGTGGATACTTCTGATATTGACGTTAAAGGAAAAGTTAACGTATTTGGGGCGGAATTAATGTTATGATAAAACAATTTTATTAATAACTAATGATTTTTTATGTTATTTAAAGATGTACGATAATCTTCCGGCACCGGTACGATCAGCGTCATCTTTCTTAGCAACAACAACAAGCATTGATCTTCAAACCGTAACAGTGATACTTACAGATAACTGCTAGGTGGTGGAATAACTGACTGGGTTTAAAGACATTTATTTCTCATAAGAACCAATAAATGTTCACTTACAATGAGATTAAATTAAATACATTTAATGTAGCTTAGTATTTAGGCGCAACACAACTGCATTCACATTGGCAGAAGTAGCAGTAAAGTACAGTAGAAGGTATTAAAATAAAGGCGACATACACACACACGCATGTACGCACTCACGCATGCACGTACGCACGCACGCACGCACTAGAGACAGAGTCCAGAGACAATTGAAAAAGGCTCTAGACTAAACAAAGGGGAATAGAGTAAACCCACCTCCTCCTCGAGGCGTACGACGTTGGCCTGTGCATTAGTGAGAGCCGTGTCTAATATGTCTATGTGAGTGCGCTGTTCTTGTAATGTTGCACGCTGTGCTGCCATCTCTATCTCCTGTCGTTCCTTAGCACATGCCAGCTCCTTGTCTGAAATTTACAAAGATACACAATTTACAAAGAGATGAAATAACTTGAAATGAAATATATATATATATATATACATTATATATATATATCAAGGCATTGCTACTTCTTTAATTTTCAAACTGAAGTATATCTTATTTCAATTTAATTTTGTAGCTCTTAGAAAATGGCATGTCATAATATCTGATGGGTAAGCGACTTGTAGAATAAAAATTAATTTTATTAAAATTCCTTCATTTTGTTTTACAAAACCTCGAAGATGTTTTGAATGACTCGCAGATTACAGATTACAGACTTTATCAAAAATACTACGTTGACCGTAAATTAGCTTAATTTAAGGTAGTACAGACTTTATAATTTAATTTTTTGTATTTTATGAGAAAATATTCATATTTATCGTGTTACGCGTTACACGGATCATTTTAAGTATTATATTATTTTTATTCCCCATTAAACATTATCATTTCAAATACCATAGGACATTTATAAAAAGAAAAGAAAACAGATCATGTGGATTCTTTTATAACACGTAAATCTTCATTTTTTATCAAAAATACACGACGTCTGTGAAACGAGCCAATCTAATTAGTTCTTAATTAACAGTAAGATATCCGAAAAAATTTATCTTTAACGAATGTGTTTCAAGCTCATGGAAATACCAGTTTCTGCTGAAGTTAATTACGAAGGCGGAGTTCGCTCTCTTCCAATCCGATTTCACGTCACGTTTATAAGATAAGCATGAATAAAGTTTCGTGCATCGAGCAACACCAACTTTAGCAGTGGAAAGCTCTGATTGAACGGCTATAATTAAAAAAGAAAAATAATCGAAATGTTGGTAAATAAACAGTCGGTTCACTTGATCTTAAATGATTAATTATTTAATGTACACAGCAAATGAAGTTGCTAATGAAAGATAAACCTTTGATAGACATTTTCATATTTTTTTAGTCCTCTATGATATGTATAACTGTGTTTTGGTTTGAAGAGAATCCTAGGTGTAGAGGTAGGGCATCCTATGTGGAACGAAGATATTGCAATGTCATACATGAGTTTGTACCTTAAGTTAGTCCAAATTTCTTAGAGACTGCCCTTTTAGGAAAACGTGTACATTTGCAGCTACTCATACTACACCCACTATTTTGTTATATTTGTTTTAAATTCACGTCAAAACCATCTGATCTAAATTACTTCATGCTGATTAGAAATAATTAAGAAAAACAAAAAGGTCTAATATTTTGATAACAATGTCCAGATTTTCTAAATGATGTTTATGTCACTCAGGATTACGTTTGAATTTATAACGATACCATATTTATCTAAGTCGGTTAAGGAGTATAATTTCAATGGTCCAATAAATTTAATAAGGTGCGCGCTTCCGACAAGAGTCTAGATGAACGTGAATTAAATTACCTGTAGAGCAGCTCCGGCATCATAGCGATGCAGTTCCATTTTAGCTCTTCTGGAGAGAGCTTCTTCATCTTGGAGAAAGACTGGTAGTGCATTTGTCGCAGTTCACCGCCCCATTTCCAAGCGCGAGCACCGTTGTCGTAAATCCCACCGATCCAACGACTCGCCTTCTCTGAACATAAGAATCGATTACATCAAGACATTAAGAATCAATTTTAGATATGAACTTAACACTAAACTTAGAATATGTTAACAGTTTTACAGAATAATGAAAACAACGTTACTTGAAAATATTATGTTTAATGTTATTAAAAGTGAAATCTTACAACGAGAATGAATACAAGTGGGGAATTGACATATGTAAGAATGATTGTTTCTCACTCAGATATTTACAATTCTTTTCAATACCCAATGTTTTCTACAGAACCTTTGCCCTTTTGACCGGGATGTTCATAACTTAGAAATGTTGCATATGAACCTTATCTACACCTATGACAAGCACACGTTAGCAAAGCCTACATACAGCGCAGTGTCACAGAGTTTTACGAACTGAATTAATTTAAAACTCTGCTTTGCTTTGTGCTGCGTGCGTTGTCTTAGGATATGATTTGTTTATATTATACCTCTTTGCCTTGTAATTCCGTTTATGCTAATCATGTTTACCACGCTTCAAGTCAGAATGTAGTAATATTTTCATAATTGATAAGATTATTTGCAGAAACCGTGTGGAGTGATACCTTTATGGTATATTGGCAGTTGTTCTATATTCAAGCAGTAATTTGATAGCAATATGAAGCAGTAATGTGAAGGCAATGATGCTATATACTGGGCATTGGGATATAAAATATATACTCTGGGTGACGAGCCCAGCGCAGGATTAAGCAGATTCTGTGTGAACTTTTTATGTGGGCTTCCTTTGGTCAATCTCTTACCATCAGGTGGACGAATGGCGCGTCTAGTCACCTTATCTTCCACAAAATAATACACTTACCAACGTCATGTTTGTTGAGGTAGTTGCGGAGATTACGATCCTCCCAGCGGGCAGGCACGGATAAGTTGCTGTCGAGATCCTGGCAACAAGAGAGTTCGTAGCTTTAAAACATAAAACAATAGATTAAAATATAAAAATAAAATCTATTAATAAGTTTAGTACCATAATTTAGCTAAAAGTTTGGAATAAGTTTAGATTCAAAAATAATTGAAGAAAATAAGTGAACTAAACTGATCATGCAGAGCAAGGGCTGTATGATTGCTGTATTTGTCGTGGTTTCTATTATAAACATTGATTAAACTGGTCTGTTGTAATACATTTATATATTTTCTTCTTTTTTTTACAATATTTTTAACTGCACGAGTTCAAAACTGTTTGGCTTTTATTTTTATTAAAAAGAAAGTTAAAAGGCCCGCTGAGTTTCTTTCGCCTGTTCTTCTCAGGACATTTTTTTCCGAACAGGTGGTAAAAGTTATTTGTGTTGACGTCAAAAAGAGATTGAAAACCAATCCAATTTTGAATAAAAATGTTTTGACTTTGACTTTGACTTTGGCTGTGCGCAGCCCTCATTACCTAGATGTATGTACTTATATAAGACGGTCTATCCCTAAGCAGTCTGTAAGAAATCCCCCTGTCATTTTTAGCCTTATCTCCTCGTTGAATTTAGACGTAAATTGTTACATGGAACTCTTCGGTCTCAAGACGCAATGATGTCATGTCTAAACAGCCTATGTAATTAGATTATAGAGTAGTAAATAACTCGCGAATAGGTTATAAAACACTTTTCTTTTCACGTACTGACTAATTTAGGTAGGCCTTGTTATGTCTAAAATATACGCGTAATGATCGATGTCGTGTAATCATTAATATTAATTGTTTGTTGTTACGATCCACTTATTATCTTACGTTGTTTTAGTACTCTTCCAAGAATATTCCAAGTTGTAGGACTCCTTTGCTGAATCCACCTGGGGTGATACCATTTCATTGCCAGTTAAGCTGCCGCGAAGCAGTAATGTATGTATGCGCAGTGTGCAGTAGTAATGCGCGTATTCCGGTTTGAAGCGCAATGTTGCCAGCGTAATTATCGGGCATAGAGATGTTCCATATTCAATATAAGGTAACCAGCGCAGAGCAGGTTCCCGTCACGTCACTTTATCTCTTTAAAAAAACTAAGATTTACGTCACTTTATCTCTTAAAAAAACTAGACTAATATATGTCGTTAAATTATCAGAGAAGTATATTTAGATGTCATATTTAATCCAGCAAGAGCCAGTATGTGGTTGTTATAGTTGAAATTATTTCTGATCTATGAAAATAATTGATGTTTCTGTGTCACTAAAATGATCTTCATGTATATTAAGAACAAACATACGAAGAGTACAACTTTGTACGTACGTTCTCTATACGCAAACAAGACCGTCGAAATTCTAGGTTAACGGCGGTATACATGAATCCAATTGTGTTATAGTTATCGTGGTCAAAAATGAAATTTGTCTACATAACGATAAAGACGAAAATCCTTAAAACCCATGTTTAGTTCGCGGAAAAGTACAATCGCATTGTCAGTGTCGAGGCTAGCCAAACGGGGGAAGTGCAGCGGCTCTTGGAAACTGTGAATGTCCATGTCGTAAAGTAGGACAATTGGCAATGAACCGCTAATCCGATGACATCAGCGCTGATTGGATCGGTTTCAATCCATATAATATAACTTATTGTAATTGATCACAAAAGTATAGCATTGTATTATTGCAATGCTTTAAAATCTAGCCTGAATGATCGTTTGACCGCTAAAGTATCAGGATCACATAGAATCCGAGAAGTCATTTCTAATAGGTAAAGAACGCGTACTATTGCAAATATGCTTAGTGAAAATAAGGCGTGGTGGTTAAGTAAAACCGTATGTCGAGGCAATTGAGCAAAGTCTGAGTCAAAATATTTTGTTTGAAGCACCTTTCAACTTCAAAACCATCAGATCATAAACAGACCTCTACAGAGAAGAATCGACAGAAAAACTTGATTGGTGAAGTATATAATGCCAATATAACTTTTTACCCGTCGTCATGAACGAAAGCAAGATGTAAAAGTGTTGATAACTATAGAATGTGTAGAATTTTGCCCATCTCGTTCACCGAATGAAATCCAAAAATATAAATATTTTTACTTCACAAAGGTTTTTCTTGAGGTGGTACTAAGGACATCAGTCCAGTAGTACAGTATATTTCTTAGTTATATTAAATATGTGTAATATTATACAATAGTTTATTAATTATATCCTGATTAGTTCCAGTCAAGACTTAGCACGCAATGAACGAATAATATCATATTTCTTAGAAACCTAACTTGCTCAATTCAACGCAACAGCACAACGTCGGTGCTACGTTATCATAAAACAAACTTGACGTGTTATTTTATTGTGTTATAAAACTTTAAATAACTGGGTCATAAACCTAGTTACGGTGGTCTCATTGCATTCTGTGGATAACGAGTCATCTGAACCGTCGGTATGCATCACAAATTAATGCAGATAATAAATTTCTATGACACTTTATTTCCCGCCAAAAAAGATAAGTGTCAAATTCGTAATAAATTTTCTTTTCACGTAAGGTGTGCTTTTATCATCTTATGATTAATGTATTCATTTTATTTTACTCAATATTTTGGAAAACGATGGGATATTTTTAATACGCTCTCTCTTATATTTTTATTTAACGCATACTAGAATTAAACTAAAATAAGTAAGCTAATTGATAACGAATGTTTTCTATAGATTTAAATATATTTAATTCATTTTTAACTAGGCAGTATTTTGTAGACTGAAATTCATATTTGAGAGAATGGAGGGACACAGACATGACACAAGTTCCCGTAATATAGAAAAAATTCACAACCACCGAGTTTTATTTACAGTCGGGACAAATATTAGTGCGACGACATTCTTGTTCTTACCATGTCACTTATACGACACAAGACGACTTATACGACAGTGGTAAAAGATAGGACAGGTTCCCCGAATCTGCCAAGATGTGAGTCAGTATTATACATCATTGTTTTGTAAACCTATTTATTCTGAGACTGGGTGTATTTTCGAACATCGGACCGAAGTCACGTATCCAAGCCGCCGCGCTAGACCTTCGGCTTATAAATATACCATGTTTCATAAATCTAGTTATAAATTGATCGCGCGTGAGCCCCGCTGTCAACTGCAGATTACTGCAGCTGGGATTAGTCTTAATACATGTTCGAAATCGCAGAGACAACTGCTATCTAAATCCAAGCTTAATGTTATTAACATTTAAACATTACACACTTATAAGAGTAGGCGAGTACCAAAATCTTATAATGTTATTAATATATAATATTTCAAGGTAGTTTTTGGTGGTGGGAATTCGATAAAAGATAAAACATATGTGCAGTGGCATTGTGATAATTATTATGTAACTTTTCGTACAATGTGAGGTCACCGAGCCTTCAAAATAGATTCAACGGTTTGCATAATAATTTCAAGTTAGCCATTTAGATGGGAAGTAATATTATAAGAAAAACACTATTATTTCCATGTAATACAAAACAGCTGAGTATTGATTAATGGTATTAACAAATCATTGCATGAACTTGCCCTTGAGGAAGCGATGCATGTTTGTGGATAGGTGAAGCTGGCATTCACATAAACTTAGACTGTCATGAATTAACCGGACTCTAAATTTATTTTTGGTAGTTTGTATATCACTTTAATTGTAACATTCATTAGCGTGCGTAAGCAAAGGCGGACAGTGCCGGATCTCTTTCCGCGCTTACGTATACTTTTGTTTATTTTCATGGTAAAGTGTTTACATTTACGCCAACCGGAAAATTAAACGCTATTAGAATTCTAACGTTAGGGTAGGTAAGTGCTTTAGAATTTTTAAAACTTTCTGAATTGATAATTTATAAGTCTTCAGATTGAAAAAAACTCTATTTGCATTTTGGAAATAGGTGTGCAGATTTCTGAATGTCATTCAATAATCTTCAGGTTTCATATTTTAAAGTGATTGCTCAACATCAAATGCTCCATAAAGTTATCCGCTCTCTTCTTCTTTTAGCCCTAAAGCCAGATGCTTTACTTTACTTCTTTTTGATATTGTATAGTGTATTTCGATAAAACGTTGATGGAGGAACCATTACTATGTCAAATCAAATCAAAGTAAATTATATTTATTTAAATAGACATTTACGAGTTCGTAAAGAAGCTGCCACCGGCTCGGAATCCAGTTTTGCTGAGATGAGTCGGCAGGAAATCCAACAGTTACTCTTTTAAAATACTGTTACAATGTTTAATGATACAATATATTAGTTATCCCATACGAGTTAATTAACACCACACAGTTAGACCATTTTATATCTCTGGGTGACGAGCACAGCACAGAGCCAAGCATGCTCTGTGTGCGCCATTGGTAGATCTAAGATATCTTGTGGAATCTTATTATATATATGGATAATCAGGTCTATAAAGGATTTGTTCACATTTTGCAGACGAAATCGAGGTGTCTTTTTTATTTATAGTATTTACCGTGTGTCGGTCACCGTTTTTGTTTTATAAAAGTATTAACATTTTGCCGAACAAAATAATGTCGTTAAATCCGGAAATTGTTACAAGCGTTTGTGTTCGTTTAGATAGAACATAGGTAGATACAGTTTAGATTACATATACATATATGATTTTAGAACAATTATAAGCTTTTTATTAACTATGGGATTTTTTAATGTGTAATATTGCATTGTTATTACGTCATTATAATTTACGTTACAAACAAGGTCGAAACAAATGAAGTTTTTACTATTTAGTTTCTAGGTATTATATTAAAGAGAACGGTTAAAGGTTTCTGTTCTTCTTTCATGCCTATAACTTCAGGTGTGCCTCAAGGATCTTATCTGGATCCGCTCTTTTTTAATATTTTTATTAATGATATTTCT
>DWGO01000455.1:0-12228 GCA_018247635.1 Eurytides dolicaon deicoon
GTCTAGCTTTATAAGCCACTTTACGAACTCTAAATTCAGACGACCAACGAGTAAAATGTAAATCTGACCTGCATACGGCAAATACTCAATATGATAAAAAGTCGAGCTATGTAGACTAAGGTCTTCGTCGGTTACTAAAGGAAATAAATAAAACATTTTATTTAATATATAGAACCATGACTACATATCGAGTATTTTAAGTTAGATTTCTAGAAAATGAACGTACCTTTGATTCAAATTACGTACAGATTTTTTAAGATCTAAAAACATAGTAACTAGTGAACAAAAGTTTTAAAGGCTGAAAAACAAAATACGCAAATAATATGTGAGTTGCTGGGAACTTGCAAACTTGCAAGAATAAATCATGAGTACAAATAAGTTTGTAGATGCAGAAGATACTAGATACTACTACTCGTATTAACGCATCACGTCGTAAGTCCTGTCGTATTGTATGGATCTGAGTGTATGTGTGATGTGATGAGAGAAAGAGAAGAAACGAGGAAAACCGAAGAAAGTCTGGATGTATTGTGTGAAAGATGATGTGCAAGAAGGGGATGAATTCGGATAGGATTGTCGATACTGAGGTAGGAAAGAAAATTACGTACTATGCCGACCCTACCTAAGTGGAAGTGAAATAGGAAATGATAACCCATCGCATTCTTAAATTTACCATCAGCTTGAATCACTAGAGCTAAATATGAATATATAAATAGTTTCTTTTAACAATATATAACTCGCGTACATAGAAAAATAATTATCATCACTATGAGAAAAACAAATTTATAATAGAAGATATATTTCAAAAGTATATTTGTGTATTTCAAAGAACCTACAAGCGGACTTGGCGTACGTTATTAACAACACAATATATGCGCTGCTTTCGTTTACTATTCCCTCGTATATCTACACTTCCAACGCCACAGACGTGTATAGGATTTATGCATTTAAATAAACATGCACAATATTATTTTTGTTTTGCGTATAGATACGCCTGAGAAATTATTATAAGTTTAATATGCTATCATGATTTATAACTTTTGCCAGTTATTATAAAATCTTATTTGTTTTTCTATTAAGCGCAGCCAATCAACAAATATCATTTTAATTTAAATTCTGTTATGCTTGTTGGTTTCCATCCAGCACCTTAGCGCATTAGCAATTTTTGCGCCGAATGATCGAAAAAATAAAATATAAAGTCAAAATCAAAGTTGAAGTCAAATTTTTTTATTCAAAATTCTATTGGTTTTTACAATCTCTTTTTGATATCAACATAAATAACATTTACCACGTGATCATATTGTAAAAATGTATACATTGCCTTGTTTTTGTTTCCAGTATTAAAGTTATCCACGTAAGAAAATCATTAATATTTTTGAAGACTTACATAACATTTTCATACACACATTGAGAAGCGACAGTCAATATGTTAATAGTCTTAAATTTATCTCTTAATCTCTTGCACTAAGCTTGTAGATAGCACGAATAGCTCTCTTCTGTAGTATGCAAATAGTATTTATGGCAGCTGTAATACCCCACAGTAGTATGCCATAAGACAAAACACTATGGAAATAGCTAAAATAAACAATGCAAGCTGTTTCTACATCAGAGATTGATCTAATTTTCTTAATCGCGAATGCTGCCGAACTGAGTATATTCGCGAGTCCATTGATATGAGGGCGCCACTGTAATTTTGTAGTCCACCGTTAAACCCAAAAATGTTGTGGTTTCCACAGGTTCCAACCTACCCCCATTCAATAATACACCATTATTTTTGTGCTTGACATTAGGAGGAGAAAATTTAATGAATTTGGTTTTTTACTATTCACTCACAGATTATCTATGTTAAACCAATGAACAACCTTTGAGAGATCATTGTTTACATCATCATTATTTGTCAGATGCCGTTTCACTTTGAAAGTAAGTGAGGTTTCATCAGCGAACAATACTATCCTTGTGGAACTCCCATGCCCAGAGGCGTGCCAGGAGACCTCTTGCCATTAACATCAACCATCTGAATGCTATTGTTTAGGTATGAAATCAGAAGATCGAGTGCTTTCTATCTAATACCATAATGGCGTAATTTCCTGATCAATATATCATGATGCACACAATCAAAAGCCTTAGATAAATCGCAGAATATCCCAAGCGCATCCATAAAGAACAGTTTTTTACAAGAACAACACTGGCATCTGTTGTGAATTGACCTTCGGTAAATCCAAACTGCTTATTATGAAGTAGAATGTGTGCATCAAAATGACCTAGCATTTGATTATAGTATTAGGGCGTGAGGTTTACCATCAGGCGCACGACTTGCTCTTCTTGTCACTTTATCTTTTAAAACATGGATAATAGACATTAACCCGGAAAAAAGCGTAGCAATATATTTCTCGCGGGCTGAGGTCCCTTCTAAACCCACCTTTGGTCCTCACATCCGAGCTTGCCAAAATAGGCAACTGCGCCAACTCACCCTTTTCGACCAACCGATTCCATGGAAACGACAGGTTAAATATCTCGGCGTCACCTTCGCCTCTAAAATGTCATTCTCCCAACACGTAAAATATGTTAGAAATCGGGCCGCATTCGTGTCTAGCCGCCTCCAATTGCTAGCTAACTCAAAGAGCAAAATGTCCTTAAGACATAAGCTCCTATTATACAGAGGCGGCGTCTGTCCTATTATGTCATGCGCCTGTCCCGCATTCGCGCACATCTATCCGGTCCACTTGAATCATTCTTCTTTGAATCTTCTGAATCTTCAAGTAGTCCAAAACAAATTCATCCGCTCGGCAACCAGTGCTGGGTGGTATCAGCGGAACGGTGATCTCCACCGCGACTGCAGAATACCGACGATCCGCGAATTCTTGCAGGAGACTTCGAAACGGCTATTCGAACGTGCCGAATCCCACAAAAACCCTCTGATAGTAGCTGCGTTAAGTTACGTACCCACATCCGATCGGAAACGTCGCCCGCGTCACGCCCTTCTCAATCCGATTGAGAAAGGGGTTAAAAGTACTCCGGACTCACCGTCGCGGGTCCCGCCGGCACACTCTACACAGCAAAGTAGGGAAACGCCTAATTAAACACTCACGGTAGGGAGAAATCGTCTAGGAGCACAGCAATATATCCACACCGCGTACACTTGCTTCACCCGGGTTCCGGGGTGGTTCTCACCGCCCCCAACTACGGATTGATAAAAAACAGTCAACGGCCGTCGCGGTCTAGGTCCATAAACCGGACCCCGACGGTCACTAACCGACAATCCCCCATTTTACCATACACCCCACAGGGTCCCACAGGACGTGGGGTCTATCCAACTCGTGGAAACTTAGCAGTTCCACGGGTTCACTGATCCGATGTAGATTTATACAGTCGCATAGGCTAAAAGCAACTACATCATTATATACAGATCTCTTAAAAAAATAATGGCCCTCATCTGAAGCAGCTATGTACTTATTTTTCACTATCTACTTACACTTTTATTAAATGAGGAATAATCTAGCAAGCATAAATGACTCTGTCGACGATGCTCGAAACCTTATAGGTTTTGATATTTGATATCAAATAATGTCGATTTCCACTATCCGGCTTTTTCATAGTAAGGGCAACATTGAAAAAATTTTAAATGACGGTATTGAAATTTGCAAATCAATATTTTTTTTAAATCTGTTATTAAGTAAATGAATGTGAGATTGATAGGAACAATTCAACTACCTTAATTCCAATAGGTTTATTCACAATCCCCCGGGCACTAATAACATTCCACTTCACTTCTTAATCACCGGTACTTAGCGACGCAGAGTAACGTCAGAACTTGTAACTCTACTTAAACACTGTATCTTCACACCCCGCATGCGTCAGACTAAGTGCGAAATGTTTGCACGGCAATAGTTTATATAGGAGCAAACGCACACGAATTTCGCTAACAAGATGTAAGTAAATGATTTCTTTTAAACCATATTGTATACAATACGTTTTTCAAACGTTGGGTTATGAATGGAAAAAACATTGTTTACACAATTTTAAAATCTTTCAATTTTTGTTTAATCTTCATGCACTGTTCATTTTCTAACTGCGCAAAAGCCCGCGCATGAGTTAAGTTATAAACTTTTTATATAAACTGCTGCTTTATCAAAATTTATTAAAGATAATTATGGGTTATTAAAGCATAAAGGTTTTGCATGGTTTTGCTTGTTACATATACAATTTCATATAAAATATAATACCGTAACCGGAAATCTTACATATTAGGAATTGATATATAAAGTCATTCCGTTAGCTAGCATATCGTTAAAATAGAGATTAAAATAAATGGTACTAAAAATATATGTACATAAAATTACACAGTAAATCTCGTACGTTATAAAAATATAGACGGGATTTTTTATCGTAATAGAATTATCATCTAATTTTATCAATTGCTGGCCCGCATCGAAAGTCCTCTTGAAATGCAGATTTGAAGTTTAATATAAACGCATTTCATTTCAACTATATATTTCTGACAAAGAAAAATACTAAAGATGGGCGAATCATAAATACAATATCTGGAGTTACATTTAATATATGACAGTTACAAGAAATAAATTTTTAAATTTTAAATAACAAAAAATTTAAATAAATTTTCTTTATTAGAAAGGAACTGAACTTTTGTAAGTGGTACGATTCTTTTGTAGAGTCCGTCTAAGGTGGTACCACTGCATTGCCTGTTATTCTACCGCCAAGCAGTAGTAAGTACTACTATGCTCTGGTATGAAGCGGATGCCAGAGTAGAATCTAGATACACTATTTCAAGATACACATGAATTCGAAATACACTAAAGTACTTACGGTATTGCTAAAAAAATTAACTATTCCATACGGTAAATATACTTTTTTAAAGACTGAATTCCAATTTTTAATTTATTTACTGAAAAGTGTACGTATGAAACTATGGTTTGACTTTTTAATCTGTAATTTTATGAGCGTCATTTTAATTATATACATACGCCTACAACAAATTGGTTCAAGCAATAATAGAGTTTGAGATTAATTTAATATATAACTTTTCCTCTTGATATATATGTATATGAAATTTATGTATATAAAACGTCCTGAAAAATTGTTTTCAATAATGTAAGACATCATAAGCGATGGTGTTGTCATTGTGGATTTGAACCCAACACAGAATAAAATTGGGTGATCTGGGAATGTTTAATACAAGACTGGATGTACTTTAAATACTGCCTGCATAACCTAGTGGTATGGACTGCGGTTCACAAAACGGAGGTCATGCGTTCGATTTATCCCCGATTGTGTTGATTGATCCATCAGATGAGCACGTAAAAAGTCGGTCACGGCTGCTTGTGGACGCCGTCCAGCCATAGTTTGGAGCAATCGTTACTAAAAGTCGATGTTAGTAAGTGACTCTTGCAGTGTTCGACTGGGGTGGCACCACTGCATTACCAGATATCCTGAAGCCAAACAGTAGTGCTTACCAGTACTGTGTTCCAGTTTGAAGGCAAAGGCAGGCAGCAATTACAGGACAAAGAGCTAGACCATCTTGTATCTTTGGGTGACGAGCGCAGCACAGAGCCAATCACGCTCTGTGTATTGTAGTGGTGTTGTTATGAACAGGAGTGACGCTTACCATCAGGTGCACGACTTGTGTCACTTAGTCTCGTAAAAAAATGTCAGTCCGGTGGTGTGTCCCATCGGGCTATGAGAATTAAGAAAAAATTAATACATAATTTCCCTTGTATTCTATAATATGTACTATGCAGTTGGCTGATCTCTTGTAGATTGAACGCATTCGGGAGGTCATTAATTTTCGGGGAAGATTATTTCCTAGTTAAGAAGGTATTCAAAAATTGGAAATTGTGAACCGATGTTAGTGATTTGTTATATGACTGACTTAAAATACTTGCTACTTGAAGTATTGTTAAGGTTTTCCTAAAGATATTTGTTTCCTATAAAGATTTGTTTTAAATCATTACATAACAAAAAAATATGGTCACAAAAGGCCATTGAAATTAGTGTTACAATTTGAGCGAAAATTATTTAGTGAAATGTCTATACGGTTGTTAGTAAAGCATTGTTTTTTTTTGTATTTTAATGCAAAAATAATAAAGTAAATAAATGAACTGGGGCTTCTTAACTCAAAAAATGGTAGTTGTTTTTAAAATTGCTATCATTCTCGTATATAACATAAGTTCTACTGCTTAATAAATTCTTAAAATTTAAATTTTACCATCGGAGTTCAGTTATATAACACGTTAGCTATAAGTTTACGAAATTTATCGTTAATCCGGAGAAAAAATATTATTGACGTTCGTGTTTTCGATCTCAATGTGTAATAAAACGTTTGTAATAATTTAAATTACCAAGTAAGATAAAATGTGATGAAGTGAAATAAAATAGGTCGCTATAAACAAAAGGGAACGCCTCAAAACCCGTTCACTGCTCCAGTGAGCGGTTGAGGCACAATTGTCACACATAAGCCAAAGCCGCGGGCGATCCCGCTTCAATACGCTGTACATTCAGAACTCTCAACAATTTCTTTATTAAAACCGAATCGCGAAATATATATAACTCGAGAATTACGATTCCATGCGTTATCTGAGTAATTAGTTTTACACCTATTCTTTCTGTTAATTTGATAAAATGGCAGGTTTTTTTCATCAACATAAATACCTGTCCGGAAAAAAATGCCTCAGTCCCTGAGAAGAACAGGCAAAGAAACTCAGAGAGACCATTCAATTCTCTTTTCTCATAATAATTTAATAAATCTGTTGTACGGATCTTATAGCGGTTTTATTTCATTTTAAACTCCTCATATTTCAAACACTGTTCAGCGTTTATGGTAAAGGGACGAACACAGCTGATGAATGCTGCAATATCTATTTGATAAAATTTGTGAACTAATTCTGCTTTATAACCTATAGTACTCCCTTAAAAGGAAAACATCATTAGTAAAGTATTTGAACTTTCTGTAAAATCCTGTGTAAATGGAATAAATCATCAACTAGGCATTTGTCTTTTACTCTATAAAGCTCTACTCAGAAAAGGTGTTGATGTGTAATGAAACAATTATTGAATGATGATTAAATGAAACAAAACAAAGGAAGTAAGATCGAATAAAATATTAATGTAAAATTTACTCAAGTGATAGTTTGGTTTTAACAGTAAAAGATAGCAAATATTTAAAAACCCAAAAGGGCATCTGGATGCAAATGATTCGTTGATCTTACAGCAATGCACTGGTTCTTAAGTATAATAAGATTCTTCTCGATGTCCTGTCGAAAGGTCAGGATGATTTGTATAAAACTATTGAAAAGAGCAAACACAACAATAACAATGTAACAACAATAACAAAATAAATGTACTTTTATGTAGGTAGCTCTGGTTACAATACACCACGTATCAAATATAAATTTTCCTAGAGCACATTTTCATTTCGTCATTCGAATTTCCTCGATAACATCGGCTATTTGAAATATCCATTTAAATTACATAGTAAATGACAGCGTAAAATTAAAAAAAAAAATGCCTGTTTTCCTTGTTTACGTTTTCCTTGATCAACGAGTTGTCAAAAAATTTATCAGTTAATTGTGGATTTGGCCGATTACTCGTTGGATTAATAATTATTTTAAATAAAATTTCAGTTTTACATACTACATTGCAAATTAATGGCGATTTTCTTATGTTTAAAATCATGCTATTTCAAAAAGCTTAAGTATAATCCAATGTCATTATTTATGTCATTGTTACGTTGTTAGCGGAAACACAATGCAAATTCATGGTGTTTCCGCTAACAACAAACGATACAAAATGTTATAACTTGAACTGCAAAATGTACATAAGAAATAATTGTGATTTTTCTAGTACTCGCTAATAACAGATAAAAGTTCGTTTTTTTACGCTCTGCGAAGTTTTTTCGCTTGTTGCTTACCTAACATACACAGCAGGCTTTCATAATTCTCGTCATTTTGCATAATTTAAGATACAAATTCTCTTAAAGCCCGAATTTTTACGACTACACGTAAATAACAATGATATATTGTCTTTTTTTAAAGAAGAGACATAGCTATATAATAGACAGAGTAAGTAATATTCGTTCACGTTATCATTCGTTTCATTTATTAATGTTGGGTGTGAAAAAGTTATTAGCTAATTTTTCTTGTACAAAACTTTCAGAGATCCAAATTGATTATCAAGACTTTAACATTTAATCATTTTTAAGATAATGTGGCGTGATTGCTGTATCGATTTGTCTTTCGGAAACTGGGTGTAAGTTAATTAAAAGAATTATACAATATACAAAAACGTTCGTATATCTAGAGTAAATTATATGTCATATTTATAATGATTCAAATGCACTTGTGTAATATGGGACTTTATTTTTTAAAACAACACTATTGACGAGATACATAGATGTATCTTGTGTTTTAGGAGCGGACACGGACAAACTCCTATACGCGGAACAATAATCTGTACTTCATACAAATATTTGCTCTGTGTGGGAATCGAATCCACGACCTGCCACGCCGAAGCCAATCACTGAACAACTGCACCAAATGGCACTTTTTCTCAATATCACCTAACACCATCACGTACTTTCTAAATTAACCCATACATACTAATATAAATTATTAGTGTCGGATCTTGTATCCCTGTGTGTCATCAATTATTATTATTATATCCACTTACTATACTTTTGCGGCGACAATTGTAGGCATTTTAGAAATAATTTGTCTACTTTTCTGCAAATCATTAATAAAAATATTTTATATGTTCTCCCGCATCGAATGAAAACCTTTTGGTCGAGCTATGAGAATTTTCGAAATTTTTGTAATCAAAAGAAAGAAATTTGTTTGTTTCCACATTTCTTTCATTTTTAATTTTCGTAGTGATACGAAAAGAAGTGCAAAGTTAATAGTAGATATTTTTTTCCATATTTATAACGAATTCTTATGAATTATTAATGTATTCTTATGTAAAAACTACAGTCTATAAATAAGACCGTTCGGAGCATTCTGATGGAGGTGATTTCTTTATTCTTATATGAAAACTAGACACTATGACGATGAAATATATTTTAAGGCCGTTTTTATGGTAATTTAAAAAGTAGTGGTACCCTATACAGGAAGTAAATTGTATTAAATTAGATTTGATGCTTATAAGAGTAGTATCAAAATATTGTTTAAAATCAAGAATAAAAAAGTATTGCGCAATAATTACTTGTGTTACTGTATTGTGACATAAATTAACATTATTTTGACATTGACAGAATGAACATGAATATTAAATGTTCTAGTTCTCAATTTTTTTTGTATTTCGTAACATAAATATATTTTAAACAAGCGATAGTTTTGTTTTTGAACTACTTTTTGGTATTAAATAGAACTATCGAATAATGTACATACGCAGTCAATGCAAATTATATGCCAAAAGTTATAGTTATTTTTGTTTGATCCAAAAAAAAAATAATTTTAAACGTTAATATCATAGTGAGGTAAGCGTCGTCCCTTTTGTGACGTCCGCCTAGTATAATAGTAATATTGCCAGTTTTCTATAACAAATCAGTAATCAAACTAAATCAAGTCAATATACGTATATTCATTAAAACATACCTTAAAAAATACTTTGAAGAATCATTTTTAAATTTGGGAAAACTACCACTGGTTCGGAATGCAGATCTTCAGAGAAGAGCCAGCGAGAAATTCAACAGTTGCAATTTTAAACTATCATTACCGTGTTTGACCGTACAAAATATGGCCATCCCGCATACGATACAGTCAACTTCACTGCGCACATTTTGATTTGCAAGAAAAATCTAGTGTTTTTATGGTAGATATTACTTTCTGGGGTTGTTTTTATGTAACATTAATTCTATGTGACAGTATAATAACCGAGTTGTACTCACCCACGTAGTATTATTTATATCTATCTACACTATACAAATGAAAATGTGTGTATACGCTTAGAATAAGAAATGTAATTGTGAGAGGTCAATTCTGTACATTAAATATATTTCCAAAATAACTATCAAGGGGTGATTAGGGATCAATACTGATGCCATAAATGCTATCAGTAAAATTTTTGTCTGTCTGTCTGTATAACCGTTATAGAAACTACTGGACGGATTTTAACGAAACTCAGTACAATTATTTTTCATAATCCTGAGCTGGTTATAGTATTTTCATCACACTACATGATTGATATAGAAGCAGAGCAGTGAAGGGTAATGTTGGGAAAACGGGAGAAGGGACTCCATTTTTTAAGCTTCCGTCGCGTGGGCAACCTTAATAGTTAAAGCTACACAGAAATCATGTATGACGGAAATGTTCTCCTTAAAATTATATAAAAAATATCGCACAACAGCATATGCCTATCTTTTATGGTTCACTCACAATAACACGTGTAACTCCAGAAAGCTTAGCAGTTCGATACTTTCTGATTATATTTTTTATTATTAAAAAAGTTAACAGTATTAACTATTCCATAAAAATAATCATGGAAATCGGTATAGAAACACCAATGTTATACATGAAATACGCTAATAATAAGCCATCGCGCGTGAATACTGAGTCATGCTATAAGGATTATTTTTGTATTAGGTCGCGAACGCACAGGCAGGCGGCTTGCTTGCCGCCTAGAAGGTAGCGAGTCACCTAGCGAGTAGCTTGGTAAAACGAACATTGTCGAACGTTCGAGACCGGCCTAGCAGCTAGGCGCCAAGCGCGCAGTGCGGTCGGTCGCGAACATTCGAGAATCGGTCGCCGCGCTCGACGCGTCTCGCGGTCGAAGGTATAAAAAGGCGGGGCGTTCGAGCGCGAGCTTCATATAATTTTTGCCACGACAGTCTGGTCCGTGCAGCCGTACGGGTCAGTCGTCTCCGCTCTCAGTAAGCTCAGGCATACTGAAGCTGAAGCACTGACAATTTGGCGCACTGAGTGCCCCACTGCGCTCAGTGCGCCAAAGTGTCAGTGTTACTGTGCAATAGTGTAAGTGATTCAGTGTTCCAGCTAAGTCTGGTCGCTCGCACGTCAGAACTTGCCCTCGCGGGCATAAATTGACGTTGAGACCGAGTGAAGAAACCCGTCGTGATAAGTCTCGTTGCTCACAAGCCTAAAGTTGTCCCCACGGACATAAGTTGCTTTATGAGTCGCGAGTGAAGGTCGCAGCAAGAGTGAAGAAACCCTGTTTCGGGTTGTCTTTCCCTGGCTGGGCCTGATCCATCCTAATAAATTGTGCGGTGCAGTTAGTGTGTGTGTGTGTGTTGTGTAATATGCTCGTAGGCAGGTATCTGTTCACGTATGTAGACTCGCATCCACATTTCACCATCTGCGGCTGCTAATTTTTTTATTGTATCTGTATTACTTGTGCTTGCCGCACGAGGCAGAAGATAGGTATTCACCCTAGCGCCCAACAAGCGCAGGTTGGTAGGTTTTAGACAAACACAAACCTCCCCGCCGTCCGGTGGGGAGGATAGTTCCTCGCCTACTCACAGCCGGCGCGGCCTTCTGCCGCAATGGCCTCAAAAATGGACCCCAAAACCATGTCGAAAAGCAGAGATGTGTTCAGATCCAAAATTTTCTTCGATTTCCTGATTCATCAGTACCCCGACTTTTCCGTACACTTCGTCTCATACGAACAATACGACGCAGAGCGTAAAATAAAGCCCCCGCCGCCAATCTGCCTCCGGCAAAAAGAAAGGTGAGGCCGCGTCTCCAACTGGATGGAGCGCGTGAAATTCGGAGACACGCGCTCCAAAAACACCCTTCAGGGCATCAACATCTACACGACGAGTGTAGATGATTTCCGCCACCTTCGGCACTTCTTATCGGAAAACAACATCGGGTATCATACATACTCGTTACCTAGTGAAAGGAAACTCCGCGTCGTAGCGCGGGGCATCCCGAAAGAGATTGAAGTCGAAGAAGTTCTCTCCGACGTTCAATCTCAGGGATACCCTGCAACGAACGCCAGCCGCATGCGTCACCCATGCACAAACGCTCCCATGGACATGGCCATGCTGGAGCTAGATCTCACCCCCGCGGGTAAAGAGATATTTAATATCAAAACGATCTGCCACTTATCCGGCATAAGGGTGGAACCTCCGCGCAAACGTGGCATTGTCGGACAATGCCACAACTGCCAGCACTACGGGCACGCCACCCGTAACTGCTTCGCCCGCCCAAGGTGCGTCAAATGCACCGGGGACCACGGCACTAAAGAGTGCACGAGGGCAAAAGA
>DWGO01000456.1:0-12224 GCA_018247635.1 Eurytides dolicaon deicoon
ATACAGAGATAGGAGGTTCAATAGTAGTAATAGATATCTGCAGATATCTATTATTGCCTGCCAAGAAAGCCATTAGTCCAAGAGTACTTACTAATTACTTTATTTGACTAACATTTTTTTTAATAGCATACGATTTTAAAAGCGTTCAGCAGTTCGTTTCAAGTTTTAAAAGTCACGAAAGAATAAATTAAACTTACAGTACATGGAATAGCATTTCAACTAATAAAATAAATACAAATTCATCAAAGAATATCCAGTACGCAACATGCATATGAAATTATTCCTGATTTAGACTGTTCGTGATAAGCGTGATAAGCGATGACAGGCAAGCCAAAGATAATGTATAGGTAAATTATCTTGCAAGAATAATATTTCAAGAGATTTTATGTAAATTATGAAATAATTCATATTTCTAAAGTATAATGAGAACTTAAGCTAAGAACTATGTTAATTGCCAACTTAATGACAGCGAATTCACTCACGCTTAATACTATTTCCACTACATTTTCATTTATATTTATTGTAAATTCTCCCGCATAGCCGCTAATAATACTAGCACGTCATGTTAACGTGTTTACACACATGCATAAGGCGCTGCAGACTACCTACTTGATAAAGGTTTAAAAGTAGCTAACGTTAACAAGATACAACTTTTATAGGATTGTAATGGAAACTGGTTATATTTAAAAAAAAAGCCTATTATCCTTAAAGCTATGACGGGAATGCACAAGGAAAAAAAAACGTTATTTATACTTTTTTGTATTCTTCGATTTGTTGTCACTTCAAACATTTTCGCATTTTCTATATTTATTGTTCAGTTCACAGTTTTATTGTGAAATTTTGTAATATAGTTATATATAAAAAAAAGCAAACAAATTATACCTCGACCGAAAATGATCTCCAATTTATTGGGCACTTCAAAACGTATTTTCATCGCATCAAAATTTTTAATACCACTTCCACGGCAATGCTGTTTTTGATTTCCGAACTGTAGGTGTGATTTCCAAAAAAAAAAAAAACAAAATTCTCGCGCGCGCCGCGTCGTCACGTCTCAATGGCGCGATTGTGGTTCGGTGACGGAGCGCGGACTGAGCGCCCTTCCGCCACGGGATGGCTGGCTCCCGCCGCGCCGGCCTACATCCACCGTAAACTGAATGCGTCGCGGAGATGTGATGTAATTTGCATGTGACGAAATGAGCGAAGCGATTAGTTCTTTTGGCTGTGGCTCTATAAAGATAAAGATTCGTAATAGAGTCGCCTCACTAAATCTTTTCTTTAATAGTTAATTTAGTTATTTCCCCCACCACCAATTGTGGTTGTAAAGGTTGGATTCACAGATCCTTTGATTTTAACTTACAATGAATTGAGATAAAAGTTTATGAATTATAAATATGCTGCCACTGCTGAACATAGGCCTCCTATGTAGATTCACAGCTAATAGATCGTTTGTAACGCGTTGTCTTTTTTTTATTAATTATTAAAACAGTGTAGTTTTAATGTTTTTGCATTTCGTTCCGAAACCGCTATGTAATGAACCATAAACAATCCAAATGGCGAGTTAAAATAACATTATCCGTGCGGAAGGCTTTAGGCATCACCAAGTTAATTCAATAGCAGTCGATTATAAAGAGCCGCGGGATCGAGACTTCAAAAAAAAGGAAATTATAAAGAATTAATACAATACTGTACAATATTGGTTTAAAGTTACACGCCTAGCCACAATATCACTGCCACATAGTATCTTGAAGTGCAAGAATTTAAAACTGGTTGGTTCTGTGCTACGCTTGTCGAATATCTCTAATAATTAGTTATAAGATGGTATTTCCCCATAATTACGCTGCCGACATTGTCCTTCAAACCGGAACACAATAATGCTCGCACAATATTTCTCGGTAGTAGAATAACAGAGAATACATCTTATCACATTTAAGTTAATAATAGATACGTTGGCAAACAATATCAGAAAATATATGTATGCTTACTGAGCACTGATATTAGCAAGCTGGGTATTAGGTTCTCTTAATTAATAAGTTCAAAGAAATTTTAATGAATTTGAATATTAAGTGTTATACTAAGAAATAATTTGCAATAAGAATACATTGAACTCATTGCAATTCAAAAACAACGATAACATTTCTATCGCACCTTTCTACAAACGCAATGTCACACATTTTATTTATATATATATAGTGGTTGCGTAAATAGGTGAACTAGTTTGTTTTTAGATCTATACCCAACAAAATTTAATTTTTCGTCATCGAAGTTTTACTAGACTGATAGCTGGAACTTCAGCCATATAACGTAGACATTAACTTATAATCGTCATTGTCTTCAGTTTAAAGCAATGCACACTTCAATTATAATACTAGCCATTGTTAAAAAGTCGATACTGTCCTATTCTTTAGGATGTGGGCTTTGTGAAACAGTTGTGTCATATTGTGGGGTAAACTAAAAACTGAGTTAGTGTATAGGTTATTTTTATAGTATATATATTATTATTTGTACATAATTAAAATAATATAACAATAAGATACCCTTCAACATTTGGTTGTAAAGATCTTTTTAAATCAGATCATCAAATCCCTTTCGCATTCATAGTTTTAAGCATTAGACTTTCAGGATTTATAGTCATTAGATTCAAAGACATGTGTGTATTTTATATTTAGTAGATATCGGGGGCCTTAGATAAAGCCAAACTATTTTAATGTTTCTTTCAATTGATTATGTCAATTTCAATGATTAAAATTGACTTTAGGAGTAGCGATATTTTAGGAACTATACAACGAGTACATACATACAAGTAGAAGAAAACATATTTACCAAAACAATTTTTACAACTCTGGTGTTGCAAATGGCCATGGGCGACAGGATTCGCTCACTATTCAGTGACTACCGCTTGTCATTTTGCTATTTTGTTCAAACAAAAGTCAACTCTTATCCCTAGTTTTATTTTTGATAAAATAAAAGAGAAGTAAGTCGTTAACTTTACGCGAGTGATAATCGAAGGCCATGAACTAGTAGCTGTATGACCGTCTTAAGGGTGGCGTATTAAAGCTTTCAAAGGCGTAATACTAATGTACATATACGCAGTTCTATATATGCTGATATATTATCTATAAATACCTTTAGATTTCTGTTCACTTTTAAAAACTCAAATACCTACTTACTTACGTTCTAAGATTTTAAAAAGGTAATCAAATACACAGGAAGCCAAAGTATTAGGCTTAACTTGCACCCTCCATGCATTTCTTTAGTCCATAATCCACACCTACAATGCAAGTAGTTAAATACAATATATTCTAACGGACACCGCGTCGGAATCGAAACATAACACTACGGTAAAACGCTATTATTTTTTCGACCTAAGTGGCGCAAGCGTTTTTAAATAATTTCTTTATGGAGGTTTTTACAGAAAGTGGCTTTATTTTTTTTTTTTAAAGTATGTTAGTGTTTCCATTAAACGCATAAAGCTATTATTTTAGTTATAATAATGCTATAATAAATGTAAAAAATATATATATATATGAATGTTCTATTTTGATATTGTAATTCAAAATAAAAACGTGTTATACGAATACGACTGACTACCCATTGTAGGGATCACGACTCTCAGCAGTAAGGAATCCTACGCGAGGAGGATACGAATGCGAAGGTATTTTATAAGGCAAAAAATGCACATAATTGAATTCTATTTTTTTCCAACAATAACTTTTTATCTTTAATCAAAGTATGCAACCGTTTTATCGATACCCTTTTGCCATTTTAGAGGTAACTTAATTATCCCTTGGCTGTAGAAGCCTGGATCAGGGGCGTCGATGAACTCTTCCTCCGTGCGGCATATGGTCGAGCGTTATATTACAGGAGGATTGGTGTCATCGGTCAAAGAGCTACAGTCGCGTTTGGAGCCACTTGAATGCCGAACACAATATTGGTATTGGCGACTGCCTGCCGTGTTGTGGCTCCACGGTGGAATTCATACTTCACACTACACGAATTTTCCTGATTTCCAGGGTCTAGCTTAATCACCTATGTAAAAAACTATTGCAATTTTTGTCAAACTGAAATATGCTTTAGAAAGAGGAAATGATGTACATTTATCACACAAAAAAAAAACCAAATAATACCTAAATATTGTACAAAGCTTCTAAAAGAAGTTGTGTGCAATTAAAATAACACGAAGTTTGCTCCATTTCTTTCGTTGCCTAAATGTTTGATTACAATAAATGTAAATTTGTTTTTATTTATAGCTGAGTAGTAATTTCATAAACAATGATATAAAGATTACAAAATATTTAAGAAGCATTTTATATTATAAAGAAATATATAAAAGTGATACAAGATACTAAAATTACCTAGAAACGTATAATGCCAAAAGATTGACGCATTTACAGAAGCATTATCAACCGAAAAAGTAATATTGGAGAATGTAATGCTAGTTCCCAAAAATATTTTATATCTGAACGTTTAATCGCAAATGAAACCCGCGAAAAGGGTGGTTTCCACGACGCGGTACAACTGAATTTGGCGGTACACGACGCGGTACCATTAGAAAAACTAATCTAAACACTAGTTTCGCGTAACACTATGTAGTCCTAAACAAAAAGGTAAGTCCTTATTATTTTGCCATTTTGAGGTGACAATTAGTATACGTGATGCTCAATTTTGATCACTCCCGGACATAATATTTTAAATGTATGCACAATTATAACTATCAAAATGACAATCCTACAAGTGTCCTACTTGTAATATAATCGGCCATAAAAATAATATATAAAAAGCTTTTTTTATTAGATAAAGTGAAGAGACGAGCAAGTCGTACGCCTGATGGTAAGCGTTTGGGCTTGTCCATAACAACACACTGCCACACAGAAGCTGCTTCGCTCTGTGCTGCGCGCATCACCCTGAGATTTAAGATGATATATCTCAATGCCCAGTAATTGCGCTGGCATCTTTGTCCTTCAAACCGGAACACAATAGTATTTACACATTACTGCTTGGCGGTAAAATAACTGGCAATGCAGTGGTACCACCCCAAACGGATTGCAAAGAATCCTACCACTTAGAAAAGCTGCTTAATTAACCATAGTGTTCTATTAACATAAATAAGAGCGTATAGTTTTCTTTATTTTAATACAATAATATATCTATTTGATATAAACTAGCACTTGAATAACTTTCAAAACAATTTTTATTTAATCTACAGCTTGTCTTCTTGATTCCAACGTTGAAAAGCGTACCAGTATTACGTAAAAGTGGGAGTGAACAGAAAGAAGGAAGGGGACAATGCGCGCGAACAAAAGCCGGCGACGGTTGATGGCTCGTGGCGCGCATAGCAATCAAGCGAACCCGTACGCCATTGCCAACTTATGAGGACACTACTCGTTAAAAATCAACCAAAATAATAACTAAAGCGTTATAAAAACTAATAAGATACCTCGCCATGTAAAATAATTAAGAATTTTTTTAAAACAACAATTCAAAAAAAAAATAACCAGTTATCGCTTTAGTTCAGCTTCATCATATAAAATTCAAATACAACAATGTATTAGATTTCAGAAAATTAAACTCATAAATAATTTTACGTCTTTTCTACTTATAATAATAGAAAATGTGTACAAGTGGATGCTGCTTTACGAAAAAGTATTAATCAATAATTTTAGACTACTTCGTAACGCAAATTCACCTCAACACCTACACAAATAATGAATTACTAATTCATTTATTCATTCACTAATTCATCCTGGATGGCCGAGCTATCCTCGGTATTTTTTTCGACGTTTTCTAAAAATAAAACTTAGCTGGATCGCGCCCCCAAAATCTCCTGCATACTTAATTTCATGAAAATTGTTGGAGCACACAAGAATTGCTCGTTTAAGGGTATCAGATATCTACTTACACCAAACTGGACGTTTTACGGATTAACATTATTTTTGTAAACTAACATGTTTTACGACACAAGCATTTTTTTGTTTACCTGTCTAGAATCGTTTTAACATTTTTGGCCACAATTATATCACATTTAACGTCTTTATAATAATTTAAACCTTTTATCATCGGGCGTAAGGTTGATTTGCAAAGGCTGAGTACCACAAATATCGCAAATTATATAGGGCGGATCAACTAAGGATGACCTCGAATGAGGCGAGCAACGCATCGCTGCTGTGTCCGTGTCAACGAGGTCCACTCGTTAACGCCACAAAGCTTCCTTGTAAAGTGGGCTACGAACAATAAGGATGATCACGACGCTTTAAGCACTTAACATTACTTCTTTTATATGGGCAAGATGGGTACAGATGATACGAGTCGTACAATTCCGCGTTTATGAGAACGTTTACGAAATATTAGCATTCAAATATAACGTAGGCTGTCGTCTGCTCCAAAATCAGCAAATGAGTCATGTTCGATATTGAGAACCATTTTTAATAGTATTCAACCGAAGAACAAATTTTATTTTAAAACATGTTATTACCAGTTTTGAACGGAGTCTAATAAATGTTACACTTGGCTTAACAGCCAAGGTAATTTATGAGCATTCAAATATAACGTATAAAATAAGCTGTCGTCTTTGCTCCAAAATCAGCAAATGAGCTATGTTCGAGATTAAGGAACATTTTTAATACTGAATAGTATTAAAAAACCGAAGCGCAAATTTTTCTTAAAACATGTTATTTTTGAACTAAAAAGTCTAATAAATGTATTAAGCCAAAGTATAAATTATGAAATATACATTTCAGAGCAATTTTAACTGAATAAGCTTGTTGCTGTTATATTTTTTTTTTCAATTGTTTAAAATCGAATGTTAAACTGCTTCAAAAAAAAGCTCTCGATTACGCGCCGACCGATTGCAGTCTTAACACCACTGACTTGTCCATTGTTGGAGAATATATAAATGCTCATCCGAGCAGTCGAAACGTTCCCACCCACGGCTTGTTTTCAGTAAGGTAAAAAAAAACCTTTATCTTTAAAACCATCTATTTTATTTCATTAGCAGACGGACGTTATATACAGTCTGAATCATATCCATTGTCACTTTGATAGCTTCTATTGACTGAAATAGAAGGAAGTTTTAATATTTAATTAAGCCGTCAATAAATTGTAAATTAAAGCTGACACGAGCGTTAAATGTAATATAACACTGTAGGTAACTATCGCATATATGTATATCAAGGCAGCCGACTATCATTCAAAGCATAAGAAATCACTATGAAATCACAATACATCATTAATAATAAATATGTATCCATTAATACCACGGCATCAAATGATAGACACACGCGATTTATCTATTTCGATTATAGTGTAGAAAGCATTAAATAATAAACGGGATCTATATCACGGATGAAATAAGAGAATGCATATAAAATACCTTCTTATTAAAATTAACAACTCACCTAAAGGGGTAGAGCGACGCTCGCGTCTAGTGCAGCACTTCCAAAACTTCATATCGCAAAGGATCAATCGATCGATTTCAGATACAACGCGGGCGGCCGCTGGCGCGAGTCGTCATCGTCAAACTGACCGATTGGCGAGGAAACAATGACTTTTGTTTACAAATGGGCGACGCGGTTAATTTATTAAATTGTTGCAACTGGCGAGACCGAAAGGCCGAGAAGAGGCACGAGTGAGACGCACGCACACCCCCGACGGACAATCACCGGTTGTGACTTTGCACCGGGCGATCAATTAAAGGAAAGGATGGCGTGGGTGAACGATCCAGATCAGTCCTTCATCATCTCTCAGTTTAAGGAACTGAAACGGATTGTAGTTTTTTGTGTTAAATAAACATAACCACACTTGCTAGCGTAAAAAAGGTTTTATTTTCTATCACATTATGTCTTCCTACGGAATTATATTGGAACATGTTTGATGTCGAATATAAAGCCTAGAGATAAATTTCTACGGTTCGAAGCGAGTTTCGTTTTTGAGTTTTTAAATAACTTCGTATCTATCTCTCTATAACTTTTTTCATGTTAGGTTTTTAAGCTTCACCACAAAATACTTCAGTTCTATTTGCTTATGTAACTACTTTACAAAATATTTTAAAAATACAATGTCAAACTAAAAGATAAAATACAATGATTGTGGTACAAAAATGCGTCGAACACCACATTGTAAATTGGGATATCATATATATCTTTTCATGAGTTCCTTTCCACAATGTCTTTTTTTTATTAAGTTTTCTTAGTGGTGACGGTTTCAGCGTTTCGAACATCTTTACAAACACCTTTCTATTGCACTATAAAAATACACAGTTAAGCAAAATTCTAGGCACATTTCTGTACGGTCTATAATTAAAATATGATTACACTCTTATTATGTATTCATATAATTACAATTATTTCGGCATCTCAACTTAAATCGAGTCAAGATTTTAACTTCACAATTGTTGTTTGGTCTCAAAAATTTGTAAGAAAATATGTATTTGTAAAATAATGATTTTTTAAAATAATTTTACAAATAACAATTGTTCAATGCATAATTGCAATGAATATTATCACCTGATTTCAAACATCATTTTAAGATGTACACAAACATTTGTAAATTACCAACATTATTAAGAAAGTTCAGTGTGAAAATGTAGGAACAATTTAATGAATAATGTGTGTAAATTTTTATAGCATCCTGGAAATATTTATAACATTCATTAGAATAGATGAGTAATAAAGTAATCCTTCTATTATTTTTCACCTTTATAATGCGGTTAATTAAATACAAAAATGTTTAGTTAAATTTTTATCACCCAATGTACACAATTACTAAGTAAATCAAAGAAAAATCTAATTTGATTGTTAGTTGAGTACATTATGGTGGCCTCCTTTAATAAAACAATTCTAGCCAAATAGAAATTTTACATAAATGTTTTTTTTTAATTAAAATTAAATTTGTGAAAAAATGTTAATTTTACATTTTAATGTACTTTAGTTAAAAAAAACATTATTATAAATTTTGCATTCAATTAATAATTTTAAACATATATTGTAATAAAACATTACTATTTCAATTATACTGGTTGTTGTAAGAGCACATCAAACCAAATTAAAAAAACGAAGAATTAGAATATTTATTTGACATATGGTTTTTTGAAAATTTGCAGAGGATTTATATAAAATACAGTATTTGATCAATTTGGCTTGATATATTCAGATAAGAAAGGATATCTCATTGATACCCACCCCAATGCTTATTTAAATAATTATATCCTTATACAACGCCCTGTATAAGTATAAAATTATTTAAATAAGTATTCAATTACAGAACTGCTATATGAACAAATTGCATTGAATTTTTTTTAAAAAAGAAAGTAAAAGCATCAAGTTCTTTATCTCTTTAATAAAACACAATTTCATTATATAGTAACAAACCTGTTTTCTTTATGCATATTAATTAAATCATTGGCAGTGATTGTTTCCTAAAAACTGCACCAATTTTAAAGATAAAATGTTTATATTATTTTTAAACCAATTTATTCATGATTTTAATAGTATCAAAATACAATATCATGATTAAAAACATTGTATATCGGCACACATCTAATACTATAGTAACTCTACACACACTTATTTTTTTATAAATTAATTTATCCCACTAAAAAGTTGAGATGGTATAGGACTATTTATTTCATACCTGTCTTCTCTTGTTTTTATAATAACAAAGAAATAATTAAATACATTAAAAAGCTATTGATAACGTAAGAAATTTTGATATGTTTAAAATATAAATGTTATAAAGGCTAACACTCCAGAAACTAAGTATTTTAAACTTAAACTAAGGTTTATGTGAATAATACCCTAAATATCTAATTCAAATAGTATTTGCACATGGCTATGTATTACAAATTCCTCATCATATTTCAAGGCACTGCTTCCGTGAGTACACAAACATACAATATCTATCAGCAAGTTGTGATGATAACACTATAATGTATTACAAAATGTGCAAAATCAATACTCTAAAAATGGTGACACACTGAAGTCCATACCAATCTTAGAGCACTCATGAAATTATACTAAAGTATGAGCAATAAAAACAGTAATACTAAATGATAGCTGGAGGCGGGATAGCCATAATAATCAAATACAATTGTAGCAGCATTTATATGTCTAAGGCCTGAAGTACTCAATCATTTTAGACATCTCTTAAATAATAAAAATATAAAATACACTACATAGCTATAGCTAACAAAAATTGTGTAAAAATATGATTAAATTTATACTTACAGATATTTGTTTACATCAGTAATTTTTTAATCAATACTGATAAGGTGTTAACCTAATATCGACTAACTTATTGCCAAAGTTACAAGTGGCTGCTAAAAATCCTTTTTCACAAGCCACCAACTATGTAGCCATGAATTTGGCATTAAACAATGCCTATCAGTGTTCAGATTTTTATGTAACACTATTTAGCATCCTGTTATAATTTGGATGCTGATGTATTTTCCTGTCAATGTCTGTACCATGCTCCTTGAACACGCGTTTGGAAATGTGACACAGGAGTGACTAAGTAGGCCTGTTGAGGCTGTTGAACAACTGCTAAAGGTATTACTTGTTGCGCCATTTCAACTGGTTGACCACTATCCTCTGAAACACCTAGTGGTTGTACACAGTGTTGCTGAGCAACCTGCTGTACACCACTAACTTGTTGGGTCAGTACCTGCTGATGTTGGCTCACTTGGGGCACCAACATTTGCTGCTGCATTGCCTGTTGCTGTTGGGGTTGCTGCTGGTGTATAACAACATGTGGGCCTTGATTCTGCATTTGTTGATGTTGCTGTACTTGCACTTGTTGTACTTGTTGTTGCTGTTGGTGTTGTTGTACTTGCTGCTGCTGCTGCTGCTGCTGTTGTTGTTGTTGCTGTTGTTGTTGCTGCTGTTGTTGTTGGGCTTCTTGTTGGGCATGTTGTTCCCTTTCATGTTCCTCTTTTTTCTTTGCTTCCAAAGCTGCTTTTTTAGCTTCTGCCTTCTCTTTCTCTTGTTGTATTCTAACAGGGTCCTTGTTTTTATCATATGTCATACATTTACCACTGCGGAAAGGTACCATATCTTTTGGTATATCTTGCTTTTTGGTTGCAAACTTAACATGAGGGAATTGATCTTTCATAAATGCTCGGAAAGTTGAATAACCCATCAGCTTAACACCAGGTTCTAAAATTTCCCCATATTCTTTATATGCCTCAAACAAATGTTTACGGGAATCACCTTGTATTATAACTGTTTTACTTGTTTTCTTACCCCCTTCTCCGGAAGGCTGTACATCTTTGGGGGAGCATGCATGCTGTTTTAAATATTCTTTAAGAAAATTAGTAGCATGTTTGTAAATATCTAATGTGAAAGTATTATATGGCTTCTTGCCAACATTACCATGGATTCTGGGTGCAACCCCATGTGTCATTACATGCTGTCGGATCCTCTTTAACTGATAATGTGTAACATTTTCTAAATATAAGAAAGCCTCTAAGCATACCTTGCGTCCCTGATAAACATAACATGCTCTTAATCTCCTTCTTACTTTATGTCTAGACGTCTCAGCTGGATTTGCTAAACTTGCCATTGTAATGCCCATCAAATACATATCATGTTCACTTTTAGTCAGTTCTGCAATATTAAGTCTGTGGCGATACACAGCTTCTGGGTTGAGGCCCCGATAGCAGTTGTCTTTGCAATCACAGCCTCGTTTCAGTCTTTCTTTTACCTGAAAGGAACATAGTTTTTACATTATATTATATACCTCATGCCATTACCATAAAACTTGAAAATAGTGGCCCACATATTATGTTTTAAAATAATTGCAAGGTTGGTCCTATAATTTATATATATATACATATAAAATTTAGTAGAAAATGTATGTGTAATTTATTATAAGTGGGTTCAATTTTTTTCTTTAATTGACTAAAAGAACTATGGTGTTTCATATTAATTGTTAATATAATTCATTACAAAATAGGATCAGAACCATAACACACCATATGTGATTCTCCATACCAGAAAGATTCAACTGTAATTTAGTTTTTAGTGTGCAAAATGGTACTAAATCATGATGATCCCTCCTGTTTCTGTATCAACTTAAATGAAACATGTCATGTTGTGAAAAGTTTCATTTTGTGCCTGTACATCTAATCCTTCAATCAATTCAAAGCTAACAAATCTCAAAATTACTCTAAGATAATTTCAGATTTAGCTTTTAATCTAAATTAAAAAAAATCATACCAATAATAATTTGAATAT
>DWGO01000457.1:0-12207 GCA_018247635.1 Eurytides dolicaon deicoon
GACAGGAAAATTAATAATATGCAGTGTTGCCATCTTGGCCCTCGGAACTTACTGGAGTAATCAGTATGGCCCTAAGGCTGGAAAGTTTGGAGACCCCTGATTTAGTGGAATAATTATTACTCATCATCTATTGCTAATGTTGTACAGATACATCTGTTACCTCTTAGAATTTGGGACAGATAAGAAGAAATAGAAATTGAACAATTAGCAGTATATATTATCAACCAAAAGAGCATTTTGTATATTCATTTATCCATTATGCCAGTACATTGTACAATTGTGACGTGTCAATTTTGGGTTTCTGTGCTTATTCTGTTTTTAATATATCATTTATTATTCAAAAATTATTGAATATTTCTTCTAACCTAATATGGTGAAAATTTGGTAAGGAAACACTTAAAATGTGTTAACACATAAAAACATTGTTTTTCTGCAAATAACTTAAATAGTATTTTTCAATAATTACATAAAAATCTTACCATACAGAAGCAATACATTGTATATGTGTACGACTGACACTAGCCGATGTTGATGAACTCAGACCCTCCAGCAAATGATCAATAAGTTTACTGTATAATGAAGAGTTGCATGACATCACCAAATGTGACAATGCCACTATTGTGCGTTTACGAACAGCCTGAAGAAAATGGTCGATGTAAATAATTAAAACATGGTCCTCATACAAATATAAATATTTTTATTACTTTTGGTATTACTACATTTGAACATCAAGTTAAACACAATTATATAGTTATGTAAAATTAAAAGAAATGAACACACAATCTATTAGATTTGTTATTTAAAACTAAGATTTTAAATAAAAAGTTTAAAATTATGATAAAACAAAAACTCATTACCTGTCTAGGAGATGAAAGTTGAGGCAAAAGAGAATTTAATAGTACTGGGTGAAATGATATCAGTAAACCTCCAAATCTGCTAAGTAAGTCTGCCAATATATCTAATGCTTCTAACTGTACTGACACATCTTCTTGCTAAAATTGACAATAGATGTTTATCAAAGTTTTTGTTTTTTCCTAAGTAGCAATGTAGATTGTTTTATGTGGCCAACATACCTTTTCTATCGCACTACTTAACTTTCCAGTTATTTTTTTGCAAACATTTGCAGCCAGGGTATTAGAGCCAAGGGGGAGTTCAGATATTACTGTTTTTAATCCAATGCTACTTATGTCTCTCAGTTGCTCTGTATCTGACAACATGTTTGTACAAAGTGTCTCTACAATGCCTTCTACTTGGAACTCCTTCACCTTGTTAACAAGTGGTCCGAGACTGCAGAGTTAACAAATATAACATGTTACATGTAAAATATATTCTTACATAAATGTTTTAAGTATATCATCACATACCATTTCACAGCTAAATTTTGAACTTCCCCATTCTTATCTTCAAGTAGACGTAATAGCATTTTTACGACTTTTCTTTCCGAATCATCATCAAGTTTTATACTGTCTTTTTGTAGCTCGGTCATCAAATCGTTTGTAGCCATAAATCTGAAATCTTTATCGTTTGATGTCATCTAGAAGAATTCAGATATTAGTTATTTTTCAATTCCATTTACATAAAAATATTGTTAAATTAATAATAAAATAATAATCATGTAAAAGTAATCGCCGGTACCTTTTCTAAAAGATTTGCTATTTGGTAGGAAACACTAGCCATTTTGACTGGATTCGGTCTTCAAATTAACAGTATCCAAACTTACAAACACAAAATAGACAAAATATTATTTTTTACAAACGAAAAAATGAATAAGAAACATTTGAACAAATTCTGTAACAACAACTAGAAATTACCGAAATGCTCGAAAATTAATGCCATTAATGCTATCAAATCTGACTGATCCATTTCATACCTTAATACAGATTTTATAAACTCATCATTATAGCACTTAGCTATAGATAAAAAAGAAAACGGTAAACCCCAAATATTGTACTGCGTAATAAAACATTTTGTGTATATTTTGCTACATACTAACAACAAATCTTATTTAAAATATTTTAAAAATACGAAAGCTTAAAAACTAATTATTCAATTGACTTACTCCGAAAACAGTGGCAGTAAGAAAATTAAATGCATTTTAGTCCCTAAAGAATTTTTATTTTATTTTTATTAAAGAATAAGGACACCTGTCTTCTTGACAATACCAATAGTTTTCAAAAAATTTATTATTTCTTGGTAAATACTCATAGTATCAATATTTACTTCTATTACAATGGAGTAGCTAAATGTGAAAAAATGTTTGTTGGAGATATACACATGGTAAAAAAGAATTACGTATATATGATTAAGTAGATGTAATAACGAAGCTGATTCATGCTATACCTTACTACCCATACGCCCATGCACATCATTACACCATAACATCACACGACCTCGTTGTATTTAAAACTTAAATAATTAGCAACTATTAAAGGCACGTAGGCACTTCTGTATTCCGGCTTGCAGGGCAATGATGCCAGGGTACTGAGCATAGAGACAGAACATCTTAAATCTCAGGGTGACGAGCGTAGCTCAGGGCCAAGCACCTGCTGATTGGCACTATGCCGTTATGGGCGGACGGGCCGCTTACCATCAGGAGCACGAAATGCTCGTCAGCACTTTATCTAATAAAAAAAGTTTCGTTCGTTAAATTAGACAGTAATCATAAACAGCAAATAACAATATAATAATACATAAAAAGATTAATTGTTACTTCTAAATCGTCAATATTATGTGATATTTATTGCATACAGAGTAGTTGCTCACAAAAAATAAAAACCAAACAATTTACTAAGATTTGGAAAATTAAGTCCCTGCCCGATGATAGCAAACCGTTTGAAGACGACGAAAAATCAGAGTACCTTGCCGATAGCCTTGAGCAATAATGCTTCCCCAGCACACAACCCACTAATCCATTTGTGTAAGTATGTTAAAAATCTTAAAATCCGCTCAGCACCTGTGCCCGATGCTATCTCAAATGAAGTTTTAAAAATACCACCCGCGACTTTACCAACATGCTTACTTTATATGCACTTTATGACCATATGACATAATCAATGCTCTTCTTGATGGCTGCATCTTTTCAGATGTCTGGAAAGTGGCAAGTATCATCGGCATCCTCAAACCAAATAAGTTGAGAGACGTAGCATCAAATTATAGGCCCATCACTCTCCTCAGTTGAATGAGGAAAATCTACGAACACATAATCCTGACTCAGATTAAAATATGCACACAAAATCTAAATCTAATTCCAACACAAAGTGTCATCTGCCCAACCTCGCATCACACAACGATTACATTAAACAACACACCCGTTACGGGTGTGTTGTAATGCACAGTGCACGGGTGACCCGTTACTGGGCATCCGCCGACGAACACGAGGTTCCTGATTTGCAGCCTAAACACGATATCGTCGTGTGCCTGATCGTTTGAATCGCTTATGTTGTGCTAGTATTGTAAATTTAAATTACGAATGCGAGTGATCACTAGATCTAGCAAAATGTCTCGAAATCAAAACCAATTTGACGACGACTCTCCTCAGTATTTTAATGTACGATGCCATTTGTTTTCAATTAAGTAAGTTTGAAAAGCGCAAAACTATATCAAATCATCCTCATTCTCTTTTTAGAATGGTAATAAAGTAGTTTTTTTTTACGTGATGAAGTAACGAAACGAGCAGGTCGTACGCCTGATGGTAAGCGTCACGCCTGCCCATAATAACACAGTACCACACCGAGCGTGTTGGGCTCTGTGTTGCACTCGTCACCCAGAGATATTAGATGGTCTATCTCTTTGCTCTGTAATTGCACTGGCATCAATGCCCTGCAATGCAGTGGTATCTCCCCAGTCGGACTCTGCAAGAGTCCTACAACATAACGGATAATCAGCAAGATTAGTCATGAGTAGTACTAATAAAGATGTCCAAAAATCTTACGAATACAAAGACATGTAAAAATACATTAAAATATAAGATTCCTATCAGCTAAATACAAGTTTGGGGACGCTTAAATTTATTGAACTAAAATTTCGCCCATGCCTGATGTTAATATTGACTAATACTTAAGTTGGTTTGTGTGATCTTATTTGGTATATCTGTGCTTTTGACATACCAGACATACATGACATTTCTTTTAAAGGTTATGTTTTTGATTCATATCTCTGAATCTCTGAATAATTTTCCTAAAATTAAAGGTTAGACGCGTGTAATGGAATGGAAGAAATAGTTACTGAAATCATTTTGTTAGAATAACTTCGTCCTGGAGTATTTTTTACTTCACAATTTTTGAACATGGATTTATTTATTATAAACAGGTATTATATTTGTTCACACGTATTAAGCACTGTGAAAACCATTTTTTTAAAGCAAAATTTATATAATTTCTACCATTTGTAATTCACGTGTACATTGTTATTTATAAACAGTTTTCGGGAAATAATTCACTATAGTTTCCATATCATATATACATGTATTATATGTCCCTATAAAATGTATCTAACATTTGATATAACTTAGTTACTATATGGCATGTTATTTCCATAGATATAAAGGTGAGGATGTAGATGAAGATGTAATTGATAGAGAAACAAAACATTTGCAACAATTAAAACGAAAAATAGAAGAGAGAAAAAAATCACATGTTAAACCACAAGACGTGGCTACAATTACCCTTAGAGAGCAAGATAATGTAAAAAAGGATGAAAATTATAAATCACTTGAAGTCAGAAATGTGGTTCAAACTGCAGAAGTCAGTAAAGACGAAGAAATTGAACAAAAGGATGTTATCCAAACTAAAAGTGATAAACACCGTAAAGGAGTTGAATTTAAAGTTTTAGGATTGAATGATTTTGCAAAAAAATCTAAGGTTTTATTTTTCTTTATTTAACTGTCAATTAAAATTTGGTTAACTTAGTATTTATATTTAATATTTTAATTACAGGTTCAAAGAGTTTTGCCATATTGGCTCTCACATCCCTTTAGTGTTTCAAAGAATTTACAAAATTTAACATGCAAAGTGGAAGATCAACCTTGGTTGCACAGCATTTTAAAAGCAACATTGATAAATGAAGGTGTTACACACTTCTTTCCTGTGCAAGAACAAGTTATACCATTTATACTTAAGGAGCATAAATTACCACATCCTTTATGGCCAAATGATATATGTGTATCTGCACCCACCGGAAGTGGTAAAACATTGACTTTTGTGTTGCCTGTAATTCAGGTATATTTTGTCAAGTGCATTATTTTCATTTAGATTATCAATAATAAACTTAATTATTTAACTTAACCTTTTGCTATTTTCAGATATTAATGAATGAAATTGGCCATTATATAAGAGCTTTAATTGTTTTACCAGTACAGGAGTTAGCCATGCAGGTTGCTAAAGTATGTAAGAAATATTGTACAAACACTGGTTTAAGAGTAGCCCTATTAAGTGGCTCAACACCTTTTCAACAGGAGCAACAACAGCTTATGAAATATAGTAATTGCTATTATTTAATTATCTTTTTCGTTATAAAGCTAATTTTAAAGCTAAGTTGATAGACACTGCTAATTGCTATGTAACCATTAATACTATCTTAAATTCAAAATTGTTTGATTCATTAATTTGTCTGTCCTTTCATGCACAAATAGAGTGAGAGATTGACTAGATATTGGTATTATTTATATAAGCTACTTTCTATCCTTAAAGAAATAAAAAAAGTAATGGATTGATACAATGACTGAAAACTGCATGATTAAAATAATTGTGTGCTGTTCTATAATTATTTAAGTGAGCCATAAATATGAATATGAATGGTAATTAAACGGAATGAAACTGTTGCTTAAAATTTTGTTTTTCACATTACTATGACATCAATAAGGTTGTTAAGCAAAAAATATTAGTGCTAAACCATTGTATGTATATATTTCAGGTGAATCATCAGGGTGGATAAGCGAAGTTGATATAATTGTGTGTACTGCAGGAAGATTGGTAGAACATTTACAGAATACAGAAGGATTCTCATTAAAATATTTAAAATTTTTGGTCATAGATGAGGCTGACAGAATTATGGACAATATTCAAAATGACTGGCTTTACCATATGGATAGGCATATTAGATCAGAAAATGAATTGGCAACTACTAAAGTCCCACAGTTAAATTGGAATAGTATAAGCCATCAAAAATCTTTACCTCATAAGTTACTTTTCTCTGCAACTCTCTCACCCGATCCTGAATTGTTAGAACAGTGGGGATTATTTCAACCAAAACTGTTTTCTGCAGCTCCAATTTCAGACTTTGAAGGTGAAGATGTCATCAAAAAATATGCAACACCTGATGAACTCATTGAACAATATGTGTCATGTAATGCTGAAGAAAAACCCCTTATATTATTTCATTTATTAGTAGAAAAAAAATGGGACAAAGTGTTGTGTTTCACAAATTCTTCAAATTCAGCGCATAGATTAGTAGTGTTATTGAATGAGTGGGGAAAAGAAAAAAAACTTAAAGTAGCTGAGTTATCATCGGCATTAGACAGAACATCTAGAGAAAATGTGTTTAAGCAATTCACTAAAACTGAAGTCAATGTGTAAGTGAACTGGTTCATATATGAGATGTTCTCAATTAAAATATAGATAAAAGAACAATTGATATGTTACAGGATAATAAGTACAGATGCCTTAGCCAGAGGAATAGACATACCAGATTGTGATTATGTTATATCATATGACCCACCAAGGAATATTAAAACATATGTTCACAGAGTTGGCAGAACTGGAAGGGCTGGAAGAATAGGAAATGCCATGACAATTTTACTGCATAATCAATTAAATATGTTTAAGGTAAATTTGATTGAATGTAAAAGATATTGTTTTATTACTAACTTAAAAAACACATTAAAGCTATAAACAGTCAAGTATATTCATAAATCTTTTGGTTTTAAAGCCAAATGCTCACATGATTATAGGTTCTGATGGCAGTGAAAACGGGTACATAATAGCGATTGCACATTACTGCTGTAGTAGAATAACAGGCGAAGCAGTGGTAGTACAGTAAATTTTTCATTTGTCAATACATTGTTAAGATTAGTTCATTCTAATTCTTGTCTGAGTTACAAATCTGTTATGTACTGTATAAAATTTTACCAGTTCTTGCACGGGCAGTTTTGAACTTGTGCTAATCGAAATTGCAAAAATAATTCTTGTGGGACACTATTGCTAGGGCATATATGACGCCATCTCCTGACTTGTTTGTAAGTTATGCTTGTTTATTTCATTCCCTGTAAGCAACATCCCACAAAAATATATCTCACGGATATTGTACTATAGAAACATATCTTTTAATAATTGATAACTTGCTTATAATACTTTTTTATATTTACATTATTTTATTTATAGGAACTGCTCATGGCAAGAGGAAAATCTGAAATAACACAAATGGAAATCTCAGAACAAGCATATAGTCACTTGTTGAAGAGTTATGAATGTGCAATTCTAGAAACAAAAAAAATTATACATAATGAAATTAATAGTAAAGTGAAAAAATCTATTGAACTTAAGAGAGGCATCAAAAAGAAGTCCAGAAAAAAGAAAAATAGTGCGAAAAGCTAACTGGGATTATTACCCCTAAAAAATAAAACCATAAGACATGTCATGTGTCGGCATAACATAATAAAGAAATATATACACCAATTTGTGTCCTATTTATTGTTAATCCCTTTAGATTTTCTCTTTGCATACATTTGTAAATATTTGCTTAGATAATTTCTATTGTCTAAGAAGTAAAAAAGATCTTATTGTTTGAAACAATAAACTTTTAGTAAGTACATTTGTATACCAAGGGAGATTTGAAAATTCCCGAAACAACTTAAATGAAAGAAAATTAAAAAAAATTCTTGGCGTTGCAATAGCAGTTTGTCGTATTGCGATCTTCAAATTATACACATGTAGTCAAAACGATAAACCACAATGGAAAAAAATCGTATCGTATTAATGGAAGGGCTCTCATAAACAAGCTTCAGATTTAACAACGTTCAGCTGAGAAACGTGCGTGTCAAATTGAAGTTTGCTGGGAGTGATGGCAGGTTTTCTATACGGTTTATTCATCCATATATGTGCAAAAATGACGAAACATTTAGATGAACAAGTATTTCGTCTTCAACTTCTACTGATATCTGAAAGTTCCTTGGAACTCTCGAGTATCGGTAAATCGCAAATAAATTTATTAAACCATCAATCGGTTTAGATGATTTAAACAGACAATTCATTACCACTTTTTCTATGAATCGGCAGACATTGTGTGAGACTAGCTCTTATTTCTCTCAAACAGTGCAAAAATTAACACATTTAATCTTTCTCCAGTATCTTCAGAAGAAATCAAAAAATAATCCTTTCAATCAAATCCAATGTAGGTGGATGCGACAACATTGGCCGTCGTATGATTGTTCCTATCCTTAATCACCTTCCTACGATACCTTTTTGTTAAGTGGTAGGACTCTTGCAGAGTCCGACTGGGGAAGTACCACTGCATTGCCAGATATTCTTCCGCCAAGCAGTAGTGTGCAAGCACTATTGTGTTTCGGTTTGAAGGGCAATGATGCCAGTGCAATTACAGAGCAAAGAGATAGACCATCTAATATCTCTGGGTGACGAGCGCAACACAGAGCCCACCACGCTCTGTATGGTATTGTGTTGTTATGGGCAGGCGTGACGCTTACCATCAGGCGTACGACCTGCTCGTATCGTTACTTTTTAAAGTAAAAAACAAAAGGCGATTCGACTAAAGGAGGTCTTGTATCAAAGACCTGTATTTCATTTCATCATATTTGTGTTTTAGATGTCACCTTCTGGTGAGCGACACACCTGCTCCTGCAACTCGCTCTGCGCTCGTTACCCAAACATTTAACATGTTCCATCCATGCCTAGTAATTAAACTGGCATCGTTACCCTTCAAACTGGAACACAGCAGTGTTCACGCACTACTGGTTGGCGGTTGGATAACTGGCAATTCAGTGGTATCACGCCAGACGAACTTTGCAAAAAAGTACTACCACTTTAGATTGAACTTTAAACCTACTACTTTGTTGGCTTCGTAACCCAAAATGGATCTTGGCCTCCGAAAATTCGTCTCCCATCTTTCTCTGTCCTTTGTCAACTGCTGACGTGAAGTCCACGCGGGTAAGCCTCATATTTCCTAAGATATCCAACCAAATATAAGGACTCTTACAGAGTCCGACTGGGGAGGTACCACTGCATTGGCAGATATTCTGCCGCCAAACAGTAAAGTGTAAGCACAACTGTGTTCCGTTTTCAAGGGCAATGATGCCGGTGCAATTACAGGGCGAATATGATAAACCATCTAATATCGCTAGGCGACGAGCGCATCCCAGAGCCAAACACGCTCTGTGTGGTACTATGTTGTTACGGGCAGGCGTGGCGCTTAGGCGTACGACCTGCTCGTCTCGTGATTTTATCACGTAAAAATATTAACTACTATTAATAATACAAGAACTCACCGCACGAAGTTTAGCAAGCAACAGATGAACGTCCACCATATCTGCTAAGATCAGAAGTCTGGTGACGGCCGATAGTAAGGCCCTAGCAGCTCGTACCATGGCGCTTCTCACTGCTGAAGCGCACGGCTCCTCAGAGAACTCCCTAGCAGCTAGAGACATAGCAGCACCTGGAAAACCCCGACAATCATCATCATCATCAGGAATCTCCTCTAACCGATTCCCACAATATCCGGTTTGAAGCCATCTGTATATAGCGGTTACCCACGACCCTTATGAGGTCTTCTGACAAAGTCAAAGTAAAAAAAAAATTATTCAAAATTGGATTGGTTTACGTTTTCTTTGGTGTCAACATAAATAACATTTACCACCTGTTTGGAAAATAAATGTCTCAGTCCTGAGAAGAACAGGCGAAAGAAACTCAGCGGGATTTTTAACTCTTTGTTTTTTACTTTGTGAGTAATTTGAATCTTGAAATAGCCTGGAGGTGATCACATCATTCCCAAGGCATGCTATCTTCAATAAATTATTTACTGTAAATAGCCTTTAGCACACAAACGCCCTTTTACAATTTTTTTTAATTTATTAATAGGAGCTTTCTGGACGTTTTCTGGGATCCCATTGTAAAAACGTATACATTATCCATAAAAAGAATTACTGACTCGTTGCAAACGAGTCTTAGGTATATTTATGCGAACGAGCAGGCGATTCACATGATGGTAAGCGAGTACGGCCGCCTATGGACATTTGCAACGTCAAGGGATCAGCGATGTTGCAGGACTTTGAGGGAATAGGCTCTCTTCTTGAAGGTCCCTAAGTCGTATCGCTCCGAAAATACCGCTAATATAAATTATTCTAAGAATGTTCCATATTTTTAGTTAAATTAAATTGAGCTTTATTCAATTAGACTTTTACAAGCACTTTTGTTGTGCTCAATTGTCAGTGAAGTCAGACCGTGAGGAAGCTACCACCGGCTCGGAAAGCGGTTCTGCTAAGAAAAGCCGGCGAGAAAACAATTGGTGTTTAAATAGAACCAAGTGGTAGGAGTCCGACTGGGGCGGTACTACTGCATTTCCAGTTATTCTGCCAAGCAGTAGTGTGTTAGCACAACTGTGTTCCGGTTTGAAGGGCAATGATGCGAGCGAAATTACAGGGCAAAAATATAGACCTTCTTAAATCTTTGGGTGACAGAGGCAGGACTGAGCCGAGCACACTTTAGGGTACTGTGTTGTTATAGGCAGGCGTGAAGCTTACCATCAGGCGCGACTTGCTCGTAAAAAAGTATTGTAGGGGAGAGTGCAGAAGGTTAAAATTTGAAATATATTTGTTGAAACTACAAGAAAATACAATACAAAGTCATATGGAATCAGTTTATGTAAAATAGGTTTATGTCGAACCCTGGGAAACCGATTTTGACCCCACGAGGTCCACGTCAACCGCTTTGAGAATCCCTGAGCTTTCAATCCAGTTATTCAATCCATTCGGCGTTGATATGCTCACTTTGTTCTACATACCGGGTATTAATCTGGTATATATATATACCTAAATTGCGACGCGAGTCATTTTAAAAAATACATAAATGAATTTTTACAATTTATTAATGTTGATCCGACAGTGGTTGGTAAAAGAATGAACTCTTATTCTAAGTTAGCCGTTGAGAGACAAAGAAAAATATAATTTGATACTTTAATCTAACAGTGCAATAATTCTTAACACGTACACGTATACATGCACATACACGTACACGTTCAAGCGCACGCGCACGCGCAAGCGCGCAAGCACGCACGCACACACAAATAAACTAACATAAAATGTCCACTCACCAGCCTTGCGCACTTCCTCCACCGCACCCAGCATCTCCTGAGTGATCTCCGGATTCTCGTAAGCGATGACCTGACCGCGCTCTATGAAGATCTCGGTGGCTCTCTCCACGGTGGCCACTAATGCACTCGCCCGCTTGGACTTGCCGGCTGAAACGAAGATGCAAGTTTACTTGACCCGTTTGAAGCAGTTGCTAAACTGCAGGTTTCGTCGCGGGTTCGATTCACACCCGGGAAAAATATTTTTTACGAGATAAAGTACCGAGACGCGCAAGTAGTACGTGCCACACAGAGCGAGTTTAGCTCTGTGCTGCGCTCGTCGCCCAGATATATTAGATGGTCCATCTCCTTGCTCTGTAACTGCATTGGCATCATTGCCCTTCAAATCGGAACACAGTAGTGCTTACTCACTACTGCTTGTCGGTAGAATATCTGGCAATCCAGTGGTACCTCCTCAGTCGGACTCTCCAAGAGTCCCACCACTTGTATTCGTATACGTCTTACGATCCTAATCCCCCAAACTCGTCAAGTAGTCGTTGTCTCGCAGGGTCTATCTGGGATGGTACAACTGCACTCCCAGTTGATCTACCGCCAAACAGTAGTGTGTAATAACTACTGCGTTCCGGTTTGAAGGACAATGATACCAGCGTAATTACTGGGCAACGAGAAAGACCATCTTATATCTCTGGATGATGAGCGCAGCGCGGAGCCAATCACGTTTAGTGTGTTACTATGTTGTTATGGTGCACGACTTGCTCTCTGAATTTACGATGTTTTTATTTTTATTTTTTTATGAGTTAATGTGACGAGACGAGCAAGTCGTGCACCTGATGGTAAGCGTCACACCTGCCCACAACAACACAGTACCTAACACTCGGAGTTAGCTCTGTGCTACGC
>DWGO01000458.1:0-12204 GCA_018247635.1 Eurytides dolicaon deicoon
GCGCAGCACAGAGCCAAACACGCTCTGTGTGGTACTGTGTTGTTATGGGTAGGCGTGACGCTAACCAAGAGGCGCCCGACTTGCTCGTCTCGTCACTTTATCTCGTAAAAAAAGAGAAATATACCATTTATAAAAAATATGATTAAAAAACATCTACAATTAACAAAGAAATTTAAAGGTTAGTCAATAACACGTTGAAATTAATTTGAAATAGTTCGTCAACAAAACCCACGAGGGACGTCGGCAAAGTTTAGGACTTTGTACGTTTTAAACGCAAATAACGATCTACATATATTTAACAAACTTTTGTTTTAAACTTTTCTGTTTAAAGTCATGTCCTTAAAGTTTCGAGCAACTTGTGACGCGGAATGTTTTATTTTATGAAACAATTCTAAATGTTGTTTTTATACGTACGCTTTGTGACTATTATTACATAAATTTTCGCTCGTTCTCGTTCCTTTTTCTCTTTTTTGTGTTTATAAAACGAAGTCATTAGATGAGCTCGGCACCTGATGGTAAGTTTACCTATGACAGCATAGCGCATTGGGCTTCATATTGCGTCCCTCGCTTAAAGATATAAGGTGAAATTTTATGTTTGAATATGTACAAAAAAAATGGTAAAGTTTTATGCCGTTCTGGGCAAGTATCTACTTACTATCAGGCGGAAAATTTGCTCGTCTCGTCACTTAATCTGATAAACTATAATCTGATAAAATACAATAACCGTTATAGTTATAATTTTATTTTAATCATTCGTTTCTTAAAAATAAAGGAACTTACTTTCTATAACTACCATTTAATCATATTGCCTTCGTTATTTTATTTTTAACACTCTTCTTAAAACAATTACGAATTTCTGCGTTTGAATGCTGTTAAGTATTCGAAATGTCGAGAAAAAAGTAAATTTAAACACGTTAAAGTCCGTAAATTTGTTCTATTTTATAATTTACACGAATGCTCTACATATATGCTCAATTCAATCGTTAAATTCCATTCCAAAGACCCTGATGGGTAAACATAAGCCGTTTGCGTATGACGGCTCTCTAGATTTCTAAAATATGACTAGAAGTCATAAATTGATTCTTCACGACAGTTGTCTTATTTGTTATGTTATTGATATTGATGTTATAAGTTATTTACATTACAAACATGTTCAATTGTATACATATGATATTGTAATGAGTTGGCGGTACCATCGCATTGCCATTTATTCTACCACCAAGCAGTACTGTGTAAGCACTATTGTGTTTCGGTGCTAAGAGCAATTATGAAAGAGTAATTACGGGACAAAGAAATAGACCATCTCGTGTGTCGAGCGCAGCGCAGAATCAAGCACCTTCTCTGTGGTACTGTACTGTTATGAGCAAGCGTAACTCCCATCAGGGACACAACTTACTCTGTTTGAAAGAAACATATTGTACTTGTTGATAAAACTAACTCGTACCAAGCCACTTGACAAAATTGTTATACGAAAATCTATTTTTTTATATTTTTTTCCTGAAACTTATAATGAAAAGTAATATTATTGATATCTTTACCATGTCAGAACAGTACCGGTTATCAACGTAGACAATGAACTTTTCTGCAATAATCATTGAACGTAGACACTTATCTGCCTGATATTATAAATTTAAACTTTGTAAGAAATTGAACTTTGCAATTGTTTGTCTGGAAAGGACACCTCATGTTTGGTGAAGTGGTGTTTGTTTTAAGTATTTAAGTGTTTGTGCTTGAGAGATTTTAGTATACTTGTAAGTGAATATAGAATAGTAAATATATTCGGTGTAAATACGTAAGGTAAATTAGGGTCTTGTCGAAAATTAATATTTAAATGTGGAACGCAGCGTAGAAACGTGTGACCTAAATACCTTAACCTGCTATTATTGCGTCCCAACGCATATCTTAGCGTTATAACAGAATTCTGGCTCACATAATTTCCCGTCTTCCCTTCATTTTTATTTCCTCCACAACCGTGCATGTTCCGTAGTCTCCTAAGGAATTTCAATAGTTAGCTTACAGGCTTACGAAGCAGAATATTATTTAACATTTCCCTTATTCCTTACTTAAGGAACATTTTTATAAATTTGAAACTCTGATGGCTTGTCCTTTTATCACGCAGAACACGAGCATGTACGATATGATTTTTACATAAGTACGTATAGTTTGAAAGGCGAAAAGTGACATGGACAAAAATAACAAAAATTAATGCAATTTTAAAGTTTCAATGATAACAGTTTTATTTAAAAGTGATAGTAGTACTTTTAAAAAGTGCTAGGATTCTTTTGCAGGGTCCGTCAAACAGTAGGGCATAAGTACTGCGATGTTCTCGTTTGAAGACCAGAGATACGAGCGTAAATACTGGGCATTTTTATACAGATAAAGCCTGCCCATAACAAAACAGTAACACACAGAGTGTGCTTGACTCTGTGCTGCGGGCGTCCCCCAGAGAAATAAGATGGTCTATTTTTTTGCCCTGCAATTTCACTGGCATCATTTCCATTCAAACCACAACAGAGTAGTGCTTATACGCTACTGCTTAGCGGCAGAATATTTGGCAATACTGTGGTACCGCCCCTGCCGAATTCTACAAGAGTCCTTCCATTTAGGTACTTGACTTAGACACACTTGGGCTTAGGGATAAAACATTTTAAATCTCTGGGTGGCGAGAGTAGTGCAGGGCCAAGCATGTTGTGTGGTACTGTTTTGTTATGGATAGGCGTGCTGCTTTCTATAAAGTCCATGACTAATCTGCATAATGTAAATGTAATGACATTATAAGCTGTATGTGAATGTATCATACGTGCCCACATAATTTAAAATAAGTTAAGTACATAAATAATTATAGACATAAGCAATACAAACATATATGACAATGGAAATAATTAGATCATGAACTATATATACGTGTGTTTTTTGTGAAACTTATCTATGATATTTACATTTTTAAGGGTTACTGTGTTAGTGTATTTTGCATTATTGCCAACCGATAACATTAATTAACAACCGATAATATTATTAACAGTACACTAAATTAACTGGTTCTACTTCGAGAAATAAGAGAGTGCTACTACATTGTTTTATATTCTTTACTTAGATGAAAATATCGAGTAGAACAGTAGTCGTATAAGTTAACAGGTAATATAAGCATATCGCTGACGACCAAAAGCTCTCCATGATATTTTCGTCAGAATGGACTCGTTAAAACGAGTTCTGTTGTAGCAGCGATTCCGCAATGACTCTCAAAATTAATCATACGGGGTGAACATTTCTCATGAACTTTCGACTCCTTGTTAGTTGATATGCCTTCGAGCAGGAAAATTTGATCTGAAAATGAAGATAATCGCCCGAAAATTAAAGTCAAAAACGACGAATTAGATTCGCTGAGTTAGCAGTAGCTTTCAACGTTAGTAACCAAACAATAATTGTCCATTTCTATGAAATTCGCGACATAAAAAAGCTCGATGAATAGATACCACATGAACTGAACGACCAAGAATGGCTCGAAGTTTGTCTTTCGTCGTTTAACAGACTCATAAACAAAGGGGTTTCAAACCGCATTGTCACTTGCCATGAAAAATGGATTCTTTTTGACAACCGTAAGAAAACCTACCTCTATAAAAGTAAAGGGCACTAGAATGAAGTTTTGACGATGACTCGGCGCGCAGAAAATATAATCTAAGTCTATTCATTTTATCTGTTCTTTAGTGCCGGAAAGTGAGATAAGGGTGTATAATATTCCTGTACTTGAATACATTAGCATCAAGCAATGGACTAAAAATGCGAGCCAATAAAGTTACGGGACGGCCATTTGAAAATACAGTTTGTAGTAGAAGTGAATGTCATGTACGACTGCTAAGTCCTCATGACTCCTGCCCTTAATTGTTTTATTCTTATTTTTTATTTTAATTCAGAATGTGTATATCCATGTCCATCCTCACTTCTTTATCTACATTTAACTTGAACAGGGTAACTTTAAATAAGACAGTGACACCACCAGCGAAAGCTTGAAAGAAATCGCGTATAAAATAAGAAATCCGGCTAATTATATTTGTTTACTAACGCGACACATCTTTCAAGTAAAGATAGTGTGGCTTCTTATGGTGGTAGCAGAGATTAGTGTTACAAAGCATTTAAAAAGTATTCATGTATCCACATTACCAAGTCAAAGAGCTAATAAAAACTCTTACTTTCTGTCTCAATAGGTAATCTCGTTAATTTCAAAAAAATCTCGTTAGTTAAAGTTTGTAATTACGCTGACGTGGCCCAAAAAGCCGATGCATACACCAGGTTTCATTATTGATGATTACCACACAGAGCGTATTTGGCCCTGTGTTGCGCTCGTCACCCAGGTATATTAGATGGTCTATCTCTTAGCCCTGTAATTGCACTGGCATCATTTCCCTTCAAACTGGAACACAGTAGTGCTTACACATTACTGCTTGACTTATAAAGGCAAAGAGACATTAATGGTCATATACTGTATGAAAGTTAAAAACCTTTACCTTTTGTATATTTACTTTTGAATTTCATGACAAAATTGATCCTGTAAGTAAATACAAATTATAAACAAGAAGTAGCAACACATTTCAATAGCCTGATGAGTTTGTTTGGTGTTTCAGTTTCGAACAGAAAATCAAGTATACTGGGTAGCGGCTGGGACGTTTTAACTTAATGGAGAACTTTAGAACAACTCACTACGTGATGACAATACTAAAACCGTTTGCATCCGTAATATTATTTTAGTCGTGTAAAAAAACTTTTTTTTGATTTTGTCATAATTTATTTAGTAGGTTGTTGTTTATATGTGTTATATAAGTCCTCCTCATCATCATCGTTAGATTTTCGTAATCCAGTGCTGGATAAAGGCCTTTCCAATGGCACGCCACTGAACTTGATCTTCAACTCTTCATTCCTAGCGGCTATCAGCCACGTTTTTATTGTCATCGCCCTACTAAGCTAGAGGACGTCCTACCTTTACGTTTGTCAAGACGCGGTCTATTCTCCAGAACTCATTTAATTTATAGGTCATCGCTTCTGCTTTAGATGTGACCAGCTCACTGCCACTGCAGCTTGCAAATCCTCTGGGCTATGTCGATAATAATGTTGATGTGATTCCGACCGTAGCCCATAACTCGCTGAGTGGCCTTAAATTGGTGGATCAGTTGCACTATCAGTGTCCACATCTCAGCTTCGTATGTCATAACAGGTACGACGCACTCGTTGAAGACTTCTGTCTTCAAACTTTGCGGTATGGGTTACTTCTGCGAGCCTTCTCAAAGTTGTTTCCATCCAACTGAAAGGTTTGCACAAGGTTTACATATTCTTGACCAACTTCAAGAGGAATTCTTTTTATCATTCGGAATTCATATCAATTGAATATGTTTATTAAAGATTAGTTTGGTTTTGTCTACATTTTTCAATAGACCGATGTGAGCAGAAGAAAAAGCCTAGCTGCTAAACGTATATTGCAAGTCCTGAAAGGTTTCAGCCACGATGACTATATCGTCCGCAAATCTCGAGTGTGAGAGGTATTTTCCATTAATGCTAATGCCCCGTCCCTTACCGTGCAGAGTCCTAAACATATCCTCCAATGTATGAATGAACAATTTGGGTGAAATTATGTCCCTTTGTCTCAGGTAATAGGTTCAGACTCCCCATGCCTTTGAAGTTCTTTATGTTTAAGCACTGCTGTGTTCCGATTTGAAAGGCAATGTTGCTAGTGTAAATATTGACATAAATATAGACCACTTAATCTAAGTGATGGCGCGACGTAGAGCTAAGGAATTTTAAACTCGAATAATTTAAAGTGCTGTGTGGCGTTATGTTGCTTCGTTGCGTTTAGTATGTCATATACCGTCAGGCAAACGGTATGCCCATCTCATCTCTATAATATCTCAAATAAATTCAAAATCATTTAAGTCACATTTTGGCAGCGGGTGATTCTTTTTTTCTTTAAATGTAGTAAATTTATGATAGGATGAATTGTACCAATTTGACAATAGAAAATATGAAAGAATTATATTATAATTACGATCGTATGTAATACAAACAACAAAATACTAATTTTTTGTTTAAAAGTAACGATACTTGGTATTTTTGCAGGTTTAATTTAGTTAACAGTCACTGATATTCAACTAGATGATTTTGAAGTAATGGTTTTTTTTTTTAATCTTGTAACACATCTCAAATTAAAAAAAAACTTACCCTCTCTTTACACATGACTGGCAATATAAGAGCACGATGTAACGCAGCGTTGAAAGTCGAGGCAATTAGAAATGTAATATTTAGGCGGGTGCCGAGTTTACCTTGGGATAAAAAAAAATTCTGATTAAATTGGAACGAACCAACGTAATTTGTGTTGGACTTAAATATATCTTCATTTCATATTGTAAATAAGAGGAGAGATAAAGAAGATATAGTAATGTAAAAAATAGGAATTGAGGTTAAACTGACTTACGTATATACGTAGTTTATTACATTATTATTACGTATGTAATGCTTATTTAGGTAAGGACCAAAATAACGAACATACATGGAAAACATAATGAACAAATATACATGCAAAACTAAAATTTACTAGTTGTTACCCATTTCTTAAAAGTAACTCTTCTGCGGTGATTGTACATGCGTTTTTTTTAAGTATGAAATTAAAAATACATAGACTTAACTATAATCGGGAAAGTAGAGCAATCTTTACGTATTTCTGATAACTAACTTCATAAAGTTCGCTTTTTGTAGTATTAGAATAAGAGACCGACTTCCAGCAGTGGACTGATATAGGTTGAAAAGAGAAGAGATATTCTAATACAGAGATATACTCTCTGTATTAGAATATCTATAGATGAAATTTACAGATTAAAACTTTACAAAATTTTGTCAGTGTAAATAATAGCAAGATACCATGGTCTTAAAGTAGGTATGTATTTTATTTAACAATAATTAATATTGCAGAAATATTAACAAAAGCCTAATACAAGACTCACGTAATTTAATATATAAGGCCTCGTATTGTAATAGAAAGTTATTTTAGTGGAAGGAATATTTATTACCTTTTGACCATTTGGCATTGTGAAAATAAATATAAACGTGTGTAACTAATGTTTGCAGAGCCACTTGTTTTAAGGATAGGCAATACAAATAAAAGAAAGAGTGTTCTTTTATGTGCCTATGTAGCCGGTTTCACTGATGTTAACCGATTAGCACAAACGGTTAACATATGTAAAACCGTCTGCCTTTTTTCAAGATTTACTATTATTTATTTGTTTCAATTCGTATGAAATAAAACTTACAAGTAATCCAAAATTTTTTATTGCTGATTTTAAGTTTTTTGGCTTACACGTAAGAGAAATATAATTAATAAATCGATTCATAAGCTTTTTGAAGACAACAAACTTTCTGAAAGGTTAATAAAAAAATATCTATAATATTAACACTTGCCAAAACTCTGTCGTCTAACTTTTGCTCTTTCTACAGATAAAAAGATGAATACCGTTATCTATTTTTAAGATATGTATCGCTTATGACATGCTCTTTGCTCTTTTCCAGATTATGAAACCCCGTATGGGGTGTAGCCTAATCAGGGCGCTATGTTGTGGAGTATGGGCGTGTTCCTACTCACACAGATAGGCGTGTGCCAATTCGCGACGGGTAAGATACGGACTTCTTTTAGTTCTATTATAATTATACTCGTTATGTTCTATAAATATTATGGTTTTTATGTGTTGAGACTCTTGGAGTGTCCATCTGGGGTTGCTCCACAGTATTGCTACTATTTTATCTCCAACTGGTAATGCGTTAGCAGTTCTGTGTTCCGGTTTGAAGGACAATGTTTTAACCGCAATCGCATAGAGATATACCAAAGTAAATAATAATAATAATAATAATAGGTAATAAGCACAGCACACGGCCAAGGCACTGTTCATTATAACGTTATGGATTTAATTATTGTGGTCAGTCATGTCGCTTATCATGAGGCGTAAGAATTGTTATTGTATTAACTATTATCTAATAAAATATAAAAATGAGATTTCAATATAAATTGCCTTTAGTTTATCTGTGCCAAACCTGTAACACGCAGTTTTTTTATTAATGCAGTAAAAAAATCACAAAAACTGACTCTTAATATAAATTTAATGTACCATAAGCGGAGAAAAATAAAAATAGCGCTGCAAATCTTCGTGATTATATTTTACTGTTAGTATTATCGTTATTTTGGGCCTTTTATCCAAGTTTTAGGCCTCGACCCGATTCAGGCAAACTTAATTCCATTTTACCTAATTCGGTTATGAAAGATATTAATATCTATGGTATGATGAAAATATAAATATGTATGTGTAATTTAGTATCGGTACAATTCTTTTGCATGGTCCAATGATGCAAGTAACATACTATTGAAAATTATTCTAACTCCAAACAGTAACGTGCTATGAAGTTGGTTGCCAGCACTATAAAAAATGTTTCAATTAAAATTATTGGGCTCTGAGACGTACCATCTCTGGGAAACAAATGCAGCAAAATTACTGTGGTGTTATGACTAAGCATGCCGCTTAACATTGGGTACACGACTTCCTTGTCCCGTTATATATTTCCTTATAAACCTCCTTATGTAAGATCAACACTGTGTTTTCCGCGCAGATGCCACGACCACTGACGACAGTACGGTGTCCTCATTTTACGTGCTTAGCACTGGAGCGGTACCCGCAGCGGTGATGCTTCGGCTTGGGAACTCAACTTTAGACAGCACGAAGTCCTTTAAAGTACCGCGACCAGCTGACAGTACCGAAGAAGGGACCCTGACGACCCGGCCCAAGGTTGTGGATATGGTCCCACACGTTGTGTCAGCGAAGAACACATATTTCGACCACGACAGGAAGTACGGGCCCACGTTTGAAGATTCGCCAGATGGAAACGTGACGAGAATCACCGTACAACTGGGCGAGGACGCATACCTAAATTGCAGGATCAGCCTTCTGCAGGATAAAACAGTATGTGCCGGGGTCGTTATTTTATAATAAATATAAAATATGTTTTTCTTTATTTCTGTGCACATTTGATAAAATCGATGTAATCTTTCGCGTAATTGGTTAATTATAAGTTGTAGTTTAAGAACAAAATAATTTTTGATGTCAAATTAAAACTTTTGTACTAGTTATGAAACGACATAAATTCTAATCAGGCCATATTAATTTACAGTAAAAGAAAAATAAAATGTTACCACTATCTTAAATGCATCTGAAATAAATTTTATTTTTAACTTCCAAAAAATATAAACATAATGAAGTATGAGATTCAGGTAAATCTTATAATTTTAGGTAAATCCATATAATTTTTTTTTATTTAAATTTTTTTCATTTAATTAAAAATATGACATCAAATATTCAAAAAAATCTTGATATATTTATTATTCTGGAAAACGCTTCTCCATTTAAATTGGGTGGTTTCTTTTCATACATGCAGGTATCGTGGGTTAGACGCAAGGGAAAAGAAGAATTGCCAGAACTGCTAACTGTAGGAGCCGTAACATATGCTGCTGACAGCAGGGTGACTGTTGCGAAAAGATATACAGGAAATTGGAGGCTACTAATAAGAGACGTCAAACCGGACGACGAAGGCATTTATGAGTGTCAAATATCAACGCACCCACCTAGAGTCAGTCGGATTTATTTGCACGTCAATAGTACGTTATTTTAATTTAAATAACAATTTTAAACAATTTCTTATGTGTATGCGAAAACTATAAATTATTAAATGAAACAAATTAATGGATTTTATCGCGTTCGACTTAACAGCGTTCATAGTCACGGAACAGATAGTCCCGTCTAAAATATTCGAATGCTGTTTTAAGTGGTAGGACTCTTGCAAAGTCCAACGACTGGAGCGATACCAGTGCATTGCCAAATATTCTACCGCCGATGCAGTAGTGTGTAAGCACTACTGTCTTTCGGTTTGAAGGAAAATGATGCCAGTGAAATTATAGGGCAAAGAGATAGACCATCTAATATCTCTAGGTGATGAGCGCAGCACAGACCCAAGCAGGCTCCGTGTGGAATACGCAGTGTTGTTATGGTCAGACGTGACGCTTACCATCAGGCGCGCGGCTTACTCGTCACGTCATCTTATCTTATAAAAGAAAAATGAAACGCGATGAAGGCCTTATATTTGTTATATGTAACCTAAAAAAATTATACGATTTATAAAAATATTTACGCTTCTTGTGTTTTTGTACTTATCTTGATTTTATTCACCTGCATTTATAAAAAAGTTGTTAATAATATTTAATTAAATTTCACAGTTATCTATATTGAGACTATATAAGAATTTGGAATAAAAATTTGACAGCACCTCAAGTGTGGGTGGTTGATGAGGCGGGCGCACCACTCTCTGAGAAGTATTACGAGGCGGAATCGACACTTGCACTGGTGTGTAGGGCGCGGCACGTCGACTCGCCAGCCGTGCTGACCTGGATTCACGAAGGGAGGGCACTCAACGCCGACACAACTAGAGGCGGCATCAGGTAGAGTCCCTTTGTGATCTTAAACACCTGCGCTTTGAAGTACCGAAATGAAGGCACTATTCCCACAGTATTCCACTTTCGTTTAACGAAGCTAAAACTAGGGTACCCACTAATTGCAGTTTTTTTTAAAGGTATTTAATGATTCTAGTTTTATTTTAAGTAATAATTGGAAATAATGATGGAACAATTCAACGGTAAAAGTAAATAAATTTCCACTTGACTCTGATGTTGCAAGTTTGTTGTAGTTAGTGCATTTAAATTAAAGTTATACTAAAACTAAAAGTTTTCTTTATTCTTTTTTCTTCTAATAATTATTCTACCGATTGATCAACTTTCATTTTATACGAATGACGTTGTCAGTATTTTAAAAATGAAATACTAACTTTTGGATTATATAATAATGATACGCGAGCAGTTTTTATTCTTTTAAAATCTGTAAATGTATTTGCTTTCAGCTTTTAAATCGATTGCACGGTGACTTAGAATTTAATTTCGTTTTACTTATAGATGCTGTGTTCAAAAGTGAACGTGTTGTGTTGCAAGAGTGAACAAAAACAAAAATATTATTTTTTCTATTCTTCTATTCTATTCTATGTTATTCTATTCTTCTATATAGGAATGTAAATTAATTTTTATTTTTATGACTAACATTATCTTGATTTTACGACGATTGACGATTTAAAAACTTCGATTAACTTCGAAATAATTTTTCTTTTTCGTATAGTTTTTATGTTCCCAATACTAAAATAATTAAATAAGATAATTTAATTACAATTTATAGATTTTCAACATACCTTCGTAATTTATCTAATAATCTTTAAAATCAAATCTCAGTGACTCGTATAAGATGATAAAAATAATTATTGTAATAAAACTGTATATTGCAAAAATATGCACAAGTTACACTTGACTTTAAAATGTTTTATTATTTTTATCAAACTTTAATTTTCAGTTTTTGTATAATAATATGTCTATTAGAATTCTTTTACATGAAGATTTTGTGATAAATGTTCTACAGTTAAATAAAATTGATCTATCACTTTTTGTGTAACTTTTGTCATGGAATGAATGCAGGAAAGTTTTAAAATTATCGCCGAAAATAAAAGAAAATAAATTATTGTGGGATGGGGGCACGCTTTTACAGATTCAAACTAGAATTGTACCTCTGAGCATTCATGTGACACATTACTGGGCTTAGATATATCCATCCCGTATCTATGGATGACGATCACGGAGACGAGCAGCTTTGAACTGTTTTAATTCAAAATACATTACCATCGGTCATATTAGCTGCTTATCCGTTTACTTCTTAAAAAGAAATAAAAACTTAAGACATGACATGAATGATGCCAGTGCAATTACAGGGTAAAGAGATTGACCATCTATACTGGGTGACGAGCCCAGCAAAGAGCCACACACGTTCTGTGCGGCACTGTTTTGTCATGAGCAGACGTGACGCTTAACATTTCATTAAAAAAAATACAAAACTAACGAATGCACCGGTGCCGGCACTGATATTTGAAACTCAGGTTGTTCAATATTATATTAAAAGGGAGTACTCGGTCACTGAGCAACAAAAAATCTTGGAATTTTGTATTGAATTACGATTGACTTCATTTCATGAAGCCGTTTTACAGTGTTAGGACTGAGCAAGTACCAGGCGGCGCGGACAGCTTACTGCGACTGGCTCG